>JAULJZ010223241.1:0-40764 GCA_032270985.1 Heliamphora pulchella
TTTTATATAAACATATAATAATAAACTTATAAACTTATTTTTATAAACTTATATAAACTTATTATAAACTTATATAATAATAAACTTATTTTTATATAAACTTATAATAATAAACTTATTTTTATAATATAATAAACTTATATAATATAATAATTTTGAAAAAAAAAATCAAAAAAACAGGACGGGCCGGTTAGGCCAGCCCAAAAGCCTAGGGCCTGGGCCGACCCCTGAGCAAAAAGCCCGGCCTGGCCCGGCTCGAAAATTCAGCGGGAACTCGCCAGGTCCGGACCGGGCCCAAATTACACCCCTATCCCTAAGGTATCGTTTGGCTCCCAATTTAAACATTTTTGGTTTAAAATTCATAAAAGCCAAAAGATCTATTTGGCAACCATTGACTTTTTGGTTTTATGCATATTGTCTTATTGATATTTAGCCTTTTGCAACTTTTGCTTATTACCTTTCATCTTTAGATTTTTTATTTTTTACTTAGGCCCAGTTGGCAACTAGTTCAATTTTTTTTTTACGTTTTTAGCTAAAAAATTAAATTTAATTTAAAATATGTTGTTTGATAACTTATCTTTTAAACTAATTTTTTAAAATTTGGTTATTTAAGTCAAAAGCTAGCATTTTGTTTTTTTGTTCAAATTTGACGATTTTACCCTTTTATATATTTGATATTAACAATTTATATTATAAAGTACAATACTCTTGATGTTGATATTTATTCTCTCTCTCTCTCTCTCTCTCTTCATTATTTAAATTTTTTCACACTTAAATTTAAATTTGACCTTTTTTCCTTTTTATTTCAAATTCAATTTTTTTTATCTTTAATTAAATATATTTTTTAATATATATGAAAACCACCCGTTTTTTATTTTGTACATTTGTTTTTAATTCACATATAACTTTTTCGTTATTTTTAATTTAAATTAAAAAAAGTTGTTTATCATTTAAATTAATTTTATAATTAAATTATATTCAAAGTGCCTTTAGATACAAGTAATTACTAGTTACATATAGTTGGTAGTAGTAATAAATAAGTTATTATATTATTATATTTTTAAAAGGATTGGAGTTTAAATATAATATTCTAGAAGTTAGTCTCTGTTTGACTTTAAAATTTTTTTGCTTAAAAGTCTCTTAAAAAATTTACTTGTTTGGCCTCTTACTGCAATCAATTGGCTTTTTATATATTTTTTTACATTTAATATTTTACAAAATTACCAAAAAAATCTACAAAAAAAGTAGGCCAAACACGCACAGTAGTGTTTTGATTTGACTTTTTTAGCTTTTAAAATTTTTTGCATTTTTGTCAAATGAACCATATTGGATTTTTTGCGTCTTTAGCTTTTGTTTGGCCTAGATTTTTTTCTTGGCTTTCTAGCTTTTTGACATTTTTATTAAAAAAAATAAATGTAAAAATATATATAAAAAATCAATTAATTACAACATAAGGCCAAATAAATGGGCTTTTTCAAAAAAATTTAAGCAAAAGGTCTCATGAAAAAGCTAAGCCAAACATAAGCTTAGTTAAAAATTTAAAAAGCTAGAGTTGTCAAACAGCCCTTATTACCAAAAATATATTTATATTTTTTTTAAAAAAAATATCATAACTTTTAGGATAAATTACAATGACATTTCTTGAGATTTTGATCAAATACAGTCAACTCTACACCTTTGGACAAATTACACTTACTTCCCTTACCCTTAGATACCCTTAGATATTTGTCTAGAATTTTAAAGGAATTTGACATTCTTTGTCATGTCAACTCCCAATACGTGCAAAAGACAAGTTTTCCATTTCTCAATTCGAGAAGGATTATTCGCAGTCCATTGTGTCATGTGCGATTGTGTGAGTGCGAGTTCTTCCTATGAGAATTGAGACGCAACTAAGACGCTAAAGCTGAGAAGTTGAGATGTGAGATGTGTGCAACAACGTTGATGGGAGCTGAGAACGAATACGAAGACGAAAAAAGTTGAGATTTGTGTGACAAAGACGAAGGAAGCTATGAACGAAAGAAGCTGAGATTTGTGCGACGAAGACGAAGGAAGACAACGTTGAGATGAACAAAGATGAGTTAGAAGAACGGCGTTGTTCTGGGTTAGAAGAACATGAGGGAAGACAAAGGAAGTCGAAGCTATTAAGGGAAAGCTTTTGTAAGGTATGTATTTCAAATTGCAAAGTTAAGAAATTAGGGTTTATACAAATTTAGATTTATACAAATTAGGGTTTATAAATTTTAGATTAGGGTTGATAATTTTCAGATTAGGGTTTCACAAATTAGAATTTTTAATGAACCTCTGTGACTGAGTTGTGACTCAGTTCATGACTTTCTCTCTGACTGAGTTGCAGAGTCACCGAATCACTGAGTCACCGAGTTTTACTTTCTCATATTGAATCTTTGGTTGTCAATTAGAATGATTATCTAGTTTTGTATTATAATTGCAGGTTATCATGGCAGCAGATGAGTATTATAATCTGATTATTCACTACTTAGGGAGCACATATGTAATTAGAAATGTGGATCTTGATAGGTATTCAATGATAGACATGTTGAGTGATGTGCGAGTCTGCATTGGCTTTTCTACTTACAATTTTTGGCATTGCTATAAGCATGCATGTATTGTGCAACCCCAAGTTCTAGTGATATGGTGGCCATCCTAAATGACCTAGATGTCTTACAAATATTTAACAGTAATGCTAATCATACCAATATAAAGGTGTATGTGGTAACTGACCAAGTAGATGGTCCTGGGACAGATTGTAGTCAAGTTACTACCAATGTCAATTCAGAAATTTCTAGTGGGGTTGGTAATGAATCTGGTTATGCTACAAATGATGATGATGATGAGGATAAATCAGATTCAGTAAATGACGACTCAAATGTAAATGAAGAGGGAAATGAATTTAGTAGTAATACAAAAGGCTCAGAATTTAAATTTGATGATGAGAACATGAACTTTGAAGATTCCATTGACCATAATCTCTCAGATTACCAATCAGAGGATTCATGTGGGCTTATTCCTAGTGATGAGTATGAAGAAGAGAAAATTAAGATGCAGGGGTTGGGAAAGGGAAAGCTTTTTGAAGTTAGAGATGATGGTAAGATTGAGTTTGCAGTAAATCAGTTGTTTGAAAATGTTCTTCATTTTAGGGCAGTGCTTAAAGATTATTCAATTTAGAAAGGCTTTATGTTACTTAGAAAAAAAAGAATGAGAAAACAATGGTTGCAGCACAATGTTCTAACATGGGTTGCAATTGGAGAGTGCATGCAACACTTATAGCTGATGAGGTAACTTTCAATATTAAAACTCTAACACCTGAGCACACATGTCAATGGGATCCAAAAAATGTAGAGGCTAACTCAACATGGATTGTAGACAGGTTATTGAATAAAATCAGAGAAAATTCTAATATAACACTAGAAGCATTGTATGATGAAATGGTGGAAAGATATGGGGTAGAAGTGCCAAGAATGAGGCTTTATAGGGCTAAAAGAAGAGCTATAGACAAAATTGAGGGGAGCCACAGTAGATCATTTAGCTTGTTACCCAAGTATGCTGGTGAGCTTAGGAGAACAGACATTAGTACTATGTTGAAAATTGAATTACAAAGAGTTCCTCCAAATGTTAATCTTCCAACATTTCACAGGATTTTCATTTCACTTGGTGCATGTCAAACAAGCTTTCTTGATGTTTGCAAGCCATTCATTGGTCTTGATGGTTGTTTTCTTAAGGGAGCATATGAAGGTATTTTACTAGCTACTGTGGGGTTGGATGGGAATGATGGTTTGTTTCCCATTGCATATGTTATCGTTGAGAGTGAAACAAAAGATAGTTAGACTTTCTTCTTATACCATTTCAATGACATGCTTGAGAAAAGTAGACAATGTAGACCTTGGACATTCATTTCAGATGGCTAGAAGGGGATTGAAGTAGCATTGTCACAGGTCATTCCTGAACCATTTCAATTTGAAGGGACATTTTCCAGTATTGAAGCTTTGAAAATATTTTTAGGGTGCAACGAGAGCCTACAATAAGCCAACTGATGAGAATATGGCCAAAATTCAAGAGTGTTCAGAAGAAGCGTACAAACGGCTAATGGCCATCCCACTAGAGCAATGGACAAGGCATAAATTTGAACTAGGAGTTAGAAGTGATCATGTGACAAGTAACATTGCCGAATCTTTTAATAACTCCATTGAAAAGTTTAGGGGAAAGCCTATTTTGGCATTGTTGGATTCTATAAGAACTAAATTAATGGGGAAAACCGCATAAGAGGTATGAGAAAGCGTCATTTTGGCAGGGGTTGGTGACCTCAGCAGTAAGAAAGGTGCTTGATGATGTTACATTGATAACCAAATAGTGTAGAGTTGCTTTTTGGTGGTGGATTTGAATATGAGATCATGGAGATGGGACGTAGGAGTGTTGTAAACTTAAGGGGTAGAACATGTTGTTGTTGGGTTTAGAATATTATAAGAATCCCCTGTAAAGATGCAGTAGCTTGCATCTCTAGCCGGAGGGAGGCAAAATATTGAAAAACTCTGCGATGTCTACTTCTTTAGGGATACATACTTGAAAGCCTATGGTTAGATGATCCACCCTATTCAAGATAAGAGTTCATGGCAAGATGTGGTAGGTGATCCAATACAACCACCACCATTGAGAAGACTGCCAGGAAGGCTAACAAAAAATAGGAAGAGAGAAGAAGATGAAGGATCTTCAGGGGCAGCACTATAGACACTTCAATTTGACCCTGCCAATTTTAGGTTGATCCTGGTGAATCCAATGATGAAAACAAGTGGAATGGTACACTTAAAACAATTTTCGGGAAGTGATCCAAGCTTAGTGATGTGAACCCAATGATCAAAACCTTCAAACCAGTGAAATCACCTTGAACCGCCAACTTGAACTGTGGGACCGCCAACTTTGATTATGGCAACCGACATAAGAACTTCTTGGAAACTCTAGCCAAAGTGGCGACTGCAACAGTTAAACCATAGGGTTGCCAACTTCATTGTGGCGACCGCCATATGAACTTCATGAAAATTTCATTTTTATGGCGACCGCTCACTCCAAACCTAGCGACCGCCAACTCCAAATGGCCTGACATGTCTCAAAACGTATCAGCATCCCATTGGTTGATGAACTCTATAAATACCGTACCTTTGTTACGATTTTAGGAGAACAATTCTGATATCGGAGCTCTGACTGGTCGGAAGACAGAGAATTCTAACATCGACACCCTACTGAAGTATCGAGAGACTGACCAGCAATACTCTGCTTGACCCTGACTTACCTACACTTAACTTGGAGTATCACTTGAGGATTGAATCATTGATCACATCTCCCCGACTTTAGGATTCGGTTGCGATCTAGGTATTTTGCTTGGATCCCCGATCTTTCTCTCTTCACTCTCTATCCTTTGGAGTGGCCGAGTTAATCTCAATTTCAAATCACACGTTTCATTCATTAGTATAGTTGATTTAATTTACTATTTAATTTATAGACTTGTAAACATGTGATTAATGTGTATGCTTTGCTTAGTGTAATTTGTTATTAATCTTAGTTGTTGTTCACATTGCACACTTAAACTTAGTTTATTGATTCATTAAAGTAGTGCTAATATATTTGGCGATTGCGACTTACAATATTGCTGTTGTCATAACCAATGCACTTACATTCATATGGTTATAATTGTCAATATTACATCCATATTTTCTAATTAAATAGTTGCTATGCCATTACAAAATAGTTTTTATTTTAATAAATTATCTTTTGTTTAAATTCTTTCTAATTGTATTTCTTTTATGTTTCTTTTATTTTATTTTTATTTAACATCGAAATTCACAAAATCTCTTAATTTTAGCTTAGTTTCTCTTTTTATAACATTTGTTTTATTTTTTCATTTTATCCGATTTTCATATAAAACTTATAAAATTCCTAATAAATAGTTAGGTTCCTTTTCATTTTTCTTTAATCATAATTTTATTCAGTTTCGTAGCATTTTCTTTTTTCTTCCTCAAAGACCTTTTGATTTTAGCTTAATCTTCTTTTTGTAAATTCTCTTTTCTTTTTCATTGCTTTTAATTAAGTCTTTGAACATTCTTTTCTTTTATCTTCCCGATAAATAGTTAGGTTCCTTTTTCTTTTTCTTTAGTCATAATTCTAATCTGCTTAGTTGCATTTTCTTTTATCTTCCTCCAAAACCTTTTGATTTTAGCTTAATGTTCTTTTTGTATATTTTCTTTTCTTTTGCATTGCTTTTGATTAAGTCTTTGAACATTCTTTTCTTTTATCTTCCCGATAAATAGTTAAGTTCCTTTTCCTTTTTCTTTAGTCATAATTCTAATAAGCTTAATAGCATTTTCTTTTATCTTCCTCCAAGACCTTTTGATTTTAGCTTAATCTTCTTTTTATAAATTCTCTTTTATTTTCCTTTGTTTTTGATTAAGTCTTTGAACATTCTTCTGTATGGAGAAAAGCATAAAATTTCTGTTATTAGTTTAGTAATTTTTCATTATTTTTTCTTTATCAAGCTTTTAATATAGAATTCTCATATAACATTTTTTTAGTTTATTTTTTCTCTCTAGTGGAAGTTAATTATAATAGTGTAATTTTAGATTATTTGATAACATGCATATTTGGTATGATAATTTTAAAGGATACTTTATTTACTTTATTTGAAAGCATGTTTATAGTAACTTAGATTATTTTTTGTTATTTGCTGATATTGTTAGCAAATTTATCTTCATTTTTAGTATGATTTGAATTTAGTGACTTTTTAATATATCTTTGTTTTTTTTATTTGAATCATACTAATTTTGATTATTTGGTGATATTGCATGCGGGTTTGCTCCATGTATCCTTTAACTAGAAATTGTATGCCATAGGACTTAGGATTTTTTTTATTTGCTTTATTTTGGTGTTCTATATATATATGCTATATATTTTTCTTATTTGATTTTAGATATTCTCTCTTTGTCCCCATCTTTTGTATTTGCATACATTTGAGAAATCTAATTAAGAAACAATGATGATTAGTAGAGGCCAATCTTATGGTTGGGCGAACGGGGTGCCTAACACCTTTTCCAGTTTATACCTTAGCCCCTGAATCCTTATTTTATGTGGTTAATGTTTTAAAGATCAGTAGCTTTTTTTTTGTTTTTCTCAAAAACCAAGTGGCGACTCTATTTTCAACAAAAAAAAATTTTAAATTTTGATTTTCAATGTATTAAAATATTTTCTAAACATTTCTTGAAACCCCTTATTTTTGAACTCAAAAACCCCATATCCCGGCGCCACAGTATTTTTTGGCAACTTCGCTGGGGACTGGTTTACAACTTGAAAATATCATTGGTTCTTAACAAGAATTTCTCATTTGCATTCTCGCATGTATTTGCATTGTTCTCAGCCCGCTGCCTGGTCGACCCAATACCCCAATTAGTTTAGTATCTCGGGGCTATGTTGGGTAGACGAACAAGCCTTACTGTTTGCACATTTTTATAGGTGCGGTAAAAGAGCTCATGCATACCGCTTGACCATGTCTTGCACCACGCTAGGCATGGGAGGTATATACTCAACTCTATTCAGAAGGTACCCTGATTATTGACCAAAATTGGCCTTTTCTGCATATAATAGCTTAGAACCTTCCATTAGGTACTGTAGAACCAGTAGGATTATTTGTTTTGTTAATTTTATGTTTTGTTTGCGTTTGTTAGGATTGTTCTTTTGGTGTGTTTGTTCGGTTTAAGCTAGTTTTCTTTTTTCGGGCCTGGCTCGAGTTTTCTATTGTCCTTTGTTGATTAAGATAGTTTTTTCTTCTGATTCTTACCCGGGTTTTGATCTTCACCTTGTTTGGCTTTCGTGTCGTCGGTTTTCTTCTCGGGATCATGTCCATATTGTTGTTTGAAGCCTTTAGGATAGCTTTTCTCTCTCTTCCAAGTTCTTCTCAGGCTATCGA
This sequence comes from Heliamphora pulchella, assembly GCA_032270985.1. Taxonomy (NCBI): domain Eukaryota; kingdom Viridiplantae; phylum Streptophyta; class Magnoliopsida; order Ericales; family Sarraceniaceae; genus Heliamphora; species Heliamphora pulchella. Next base: position 7,964 of record JAULJZ010223241.1, read on the forward strand.
TTTTATACCCTTAGTTTTGTTTAGGCTTGCTTTTTTCGAATCCCTGTCCAGGATCTTGTCTTATAGACCTGTTTGAGTTATATTTGTTTTGCCTATCGGAGTGTTATCCATTTTTTCTTTAGAATCTTAGGGTAAATCGGTCTCTTTGACTTAAAGCTTTTTTTTATTAGAGTGCTGCCTGTTTTTTTTCCTTTAGATTCTTGGGATAAACCTTCCTTTTGGAGTTTTGTTGGTCTCTTGCGTAGTTTTCGCCTTGGTTATTAGGTGTTAGGTCGTTATGCTGCTAGTATAGGCCCAGTAGGGGCATATTGCTATTTTAGTGGTTATATCTGCTTATAGTCAGCTGTCTTTGGCATTTAGAGTGTTAGTTATTGGTTATCGAGATCCTTTTCGAAAAGTGTTTGATACTGGTAATTTTTCTTTTGGGATTCAGGTTTTGCTTCAGGTCTAGATCATTAAGTCGAAAGGGTCGCATCCAGTGCGTACTTAGGCTCGATCAGAAACAGGTAGACTCTATAGGATTCCGGACAAGCAGCTGAATCATTTGAAATGGCAGAGAATGAGTTGAACTTGACTGCTCTGATGAGGGCAATCACTGAGATATAGAGGGAAGTTGAACAGCAGACGCATGCTTGTAACCAGTATTAAGCTCAAATTCAAGCGATCCAAGATCGCTTGCCGGGGGTAAACGAGCCACAAGATGATACAAATGAGAATGGAAAGGACTTATGGGCAAATAACCAAGGGCAGGTGGTGCCACCGGTTGTTGAACCACCACGGGTTCCACATCAGGTCACAGTAGAGGAGGAAAATACGGCCCAATCCAGGGAGTCCACGCTGGCGAAAAAGATTCGCCAAATAGAGAAATTCCTTAGGAAAGCAAAACGAGTTGAAGAATACATGCTAGATGTGGAGGTATTTTGTTTGTTTCCAGATGCTAAGCTACCAAAAAAATTTAAGATGCCGGAGATGGAGAAGTTTGACGGTACTGAAGATCTCTAGATTCATTTGAGGATGTACATTGGTACTCTCTCCCCCATGGGAATTGATGATCAGCTGAAAGCCCAGTTGTTCCATCGATCGCTTTCTAGGGCAACACAGAGATGGTTTTTCTCGCTGGATATTGCAAAGATGAGGACATAGGAAGACATTGCCACTGCCTTCGTCAGTCAATACAGCTATACCGTCCAACTAGACGTTACTACTCAGGAACTCGAAATCACCCAGCAGGATGGCCGGGAATCATTTGTGGACTTCCTAACCAAGTGGAGGGGAAAGGCAGCTAAAATGATAAATCGACCAACTAAGAAAGAACAAATGAGGATTGTAGTCAAGAACCTCCAGTCTCCATTGAAGCACTATTTGATAACATAGTCGTTGTCCACTTTTGAGCAGTTATTTGATGCTGGTGTTCATATAGAAGATGCAATCCAGTTCGGGAATATTGAGAAATCTGAACCTAGTCAGAAGTTAAAAAGGTCCTTCCCTACAAACAACCAGAACCAATCCACCCTTGCCACCAACTTCATCTCCCATTCCAATGAAGTCAATTTGCTGAATCCCCATGTTGGACAAGTAAATCCCTCATTCTCCACTCAGTAATCAAGTAACAACCATCAGTCTCAACAAAAGCCGAGGAGAGTTTTTACTCTCCTCAACATACCGTTATTCACAGTCCTGAATCGACTTGTCGAGAAGGGGCTAATCAAGCTTTTGGACCCCATACCTGTACCCGATCACCTACCTCCAAGATACAATGCTTTCAAATATTGTGCATATCACCAATGTCATGGGCATTTGACCAATAAATGCATGAGGCTGCGTCATGAGATCTAGGATCTTATCGACAACAAGGTCATTCCTCCATCCACGACTGCTCAAAAACCCATTGTTACTACTAACCTATTGCCAAACCATACTAAGCAAGGGAGGGTAAATTTTATCCAGCTAGGGTAATCGGATGATCCTAACCGCCACATCTATTCAGCACATCTCCCACTTCCACGTATTCCAATGGAGAAAGATCAATCTTTTTCCCTAATCATGGCTGAGAATGGTTGGGATATGATAGAGGAATGGAACGATGCAGCCTGGGAAGGCCATGGAATGTAATCCAGGTAGAGGATCAAGCAGAACATAATGATGATGATGATTGGCCTTTGGACTATCCGGTAAGGCCACATGATTTTGGATATGTTCTAGATGGAGTCACTCTTTCCTAGCTCTTCGAAAAAGAGGTTTTTGCTGATGAGATGCAATCATACTTGCTAGTACAGACTGTACTAAAGTAAGATGGGGAAGAATGGACCAATTTCTGGGCCGTCCGGGAACAATAGGTAGGTTACATCAAAGAAGATATCTGAGAAGATGCTGACAATACATGGGTAATCGAAGACGAAGAAGAAAGGAGAAGAAGAACAGAGAGCAGTGACTTGAACTATCTATGGGCATTCGAAAGCCCTCTATGTGTTGATGAGGTAAGGCAAACTGAGAGTGCAATGCCAAGACTATGGGATCCCAAAGAAGGGGTCAAACACTTGACTAGGAGCAAGCGGCACTTCAAGCCTACTCAACTCGAAAAAGAACAGACCAGTGGAAAGGGAAAAGAGAAGGAAGAAGAAAAAGAAGACGATGCTGTACTGAAACAGTTAAAGAAAACTCAAGTTAATGTTAGTATATTGGGCTTACTGATGGCTTCACACCGGCATTGACAAGCTTTGCTGAAAGTCTTAAACAAGGCTAATGTTTCAATAGATGCAACTCTAGAACAACTTATCGGGCTTATTTTGCCTGCTGTGGAGCCGAAGGTTATTTCTTTCTCCAATAAGGATTTACCATTAGAAGGGAGGAGCTATAACAAACTGCTACACATCACTGTCAAATGCTTGGAGAAATGGGTCCCAGTGACTTTCATCGACAATGGGTCTGCATTGAATGTCTGCCCACTCAGAACGGCTGTTTGCTTAGAATTGAGGACAGATCATTTCACACCCAATAACTAAGAAATTCGGGCTTATGATAACACAAGACGGGACATGCTCGGTTTAGTGTCATTTGCAGTATCAGTGGGACCACTATAAACTTCGATTGAATTTCATGTGCTGGATGTACTGGCATCTTTTAATTTGTTGTTGGAAAGACCATGGCTTCATGACCCAAACGTCCAGGTAGTACCTTTCACCCTTCACCAGAAGTTGAAAATGATCAAAAATGGGGCAGTGCTGACAATCTACGGGGAAGATAGTATTCAAACCCCAAGAAAAGATGGCTCAACTCTCCTGGAGGTTCAACACGGAGAAGGAGACATGTTTTTGAGCGGATTCAGTTATAACGAGACTCAAACTGTGCAAATGTTGCTGAAAGAGGAGAAGAACTACATCAACCCATGAGCAGTCATAATGATGTGACACATGTCCTATTTTCTAGGCATAGGGTTGGGGCATAAGCAACAAGGAATTTTAGAACCCATTCAGGTATTGCCAACTTCGTAACGCTTCGATCTTGGGTACAAGCCGACGAAAGAAGATTTGAAAGGGCCAAAGGTGGAACAAAAGGGGCAAAAGGCCAAGTATTCAGGGACTTTGAATGGATACTTCATCAAAGAAGGGGAAAATTTTTCTTACTGTGGTTTTTCGGAACCATGGTTTGATGAGGAGACCCATCAGAGGCTGTCAGGACTGGAGATTTTCTTCAGCCATAAACTGTCTGATTCAGAAGAGGAGGAAGTTACAGCAAAGATGGAAGAAAGAAAGGCTCGAGAGGACAAAGATTAGGCTGATCAACTAGATGGCATCAACATGGAGGCATTGTTTAGTGAGATGGGTATAACAGATCAAGACTGCCTGATGATGGAATGCGGTGGGTCAGTTGATTACACCGGGTTGATTGTGGACATGGCTGCCAACGAAGTCAAAAATTGGACCCTAGAGTTCGTTGCTTCGTATGATGTTGGTTTTGAGTTTGGATCTATCATGCATGAGTCTGTGTTTCCCTTTAATAAGCTGGATGTTGAGTCAGAGAGCACATCTATATGTGCATCCTCTCCTGCTGCTTTTGATCTTGTAATTCTATTTCTCAATATCAATAAAATGAACAAGATTTCTAGTTACTCTGCTTTATTTGATTTATTTCATATGCCTTCAGACAATTTTGAATTCGACGGGGATGTCCCTGAAGAAATAAAATTTTTATAAAAAGAGAAGAAGAAATGCGCGCTCAACCTATAACTGAAGAAACTTTGTCAATTAATCTAGGTCATGAAACTAATCCACAAATTGTGCAAATCGAGTCTTTGTTATCTTTAGTTGAACGTTAGTAATTAATTACCTTATTAAAAGAATTCGAAGACGTTTTTGAATGGTCTTACGAGGATATGCTTGGTATTGATCCCAATATTGTCCAACACTATATCCCTTTGTATCCAGATGCCAAAGCGGTCAAACAGAAGTCGAGACGGATACGACCAGAATGGGCTCTGAAGATCAAAGAAAAAGTCACCAAGCAGATTAATGCTGGATTCCTTATGGTAATCGAGTATCCAAAATGGGTGGCCAACATTGTTCCGGTTCTAAAGAAAGATGGACGCATCTGAGTTTGTGTAGATTTTTGGGTTCTCAACAAAGCTAGCCCGAAAGATGATTTCCCGTTATCGCATATTGACATTTTGGTACAATGGATAGCAGGGCATGCTTTATTGTCATTCATAGATAGTTTTTTTTGGGTACAATCAGATCTTAATGGACCATGAGGATAGAGAAATCACATCATTCACTACACCCTGGGGCACTTATTGTTATCGTGTGATGCCATTTAGTTTGAAGAATATAGGAGTAACCTATCAAAAGGCTGTCACTACTTCGCTGCATGACATGATATATAAGGAAGTCAAGGTGTATATGGATGATATGATAGTGAAGTACAGGGATCGAGATGGCTAAATCATAGCATTGCAAAAGTTCTTTCAAAGAATCAGAAAGTACAAGATGTGTATCAACCCACAGAAGTGTGCCTTTGGAGTCACCACTAGGAAGATGCTAGGATTCATGATTACTCAACGGGGTATTGAGGTCGATCTGTCGAAAATCAAGGCAATCATAGAAATGCCTTCTCTAAAGACCGAACGAGAAGTCAGGGGCTTATTGCGCAAGATACAGTTCATCAGCTGGTTCATAGAAAAGTTGACAACCACATGTGAGCCGTTGTTCTGCCTTCTGAAGAAAGGGATCAAATTTGAATGGGATCAGAAATGCCAAGACGCCTTTGAAGCCATGCATCAGTATTTGCAAAATCCACCTGTTCTAGCTCCTCCCGAACCCAAAAGGCCACTTATTCTCTATTTATCAATAACTGACTCGGCTATGGGATGTATGCTGGCATAAGAAGAAGAAATCAAAATCGAGAAGGCAATCTACTACTTGAGCAAGAAAATAAATGGGCCCCAAATACGATATCCGCCACTGGAAAAGACATGGTGGACTTTGGTTTGGGCTTCCCGAAAACTAAGGCATTATATGCTGTCTTTCATGGTGAATGTAATTTTTTGGATGAATCCTTTAAAATACTTGTTCGAGAAGCCGACATTAACAGGAAGGCTGGCCCATTGGTTGTTGTTACTGTTAGAGTTTGATCTCAGGTATGTCACTCGGAAGTCAGTCAAAGGCAGAGCAGTAGCAGAATTTCTAGCAGACTAACCAGTTGAGAGAGATGAAGACATAGAATTCCAATTCTCTGATGAGCAGCTGATGGGAGTCGAGGATGACAAGTGAACTTTGTATTTTGATGGCACGTCTAATTAGTATGGCTATGAAATAGGAGTTCTTCTTGTTACTCCTAATGAATCACATGTTCCTCTATCTCTATAGCTCAACTTTGAAGTTATCAACAATCAAGCTGAGTATGAAGCATACTTAGCTGAGTTAGAGGCAGCCCTAGAACTAGGAGCAAAGAAATTGGAAGTCATTGGGGACTCAGCAATGGTGGTCTCACAGGCAAGAGGAGAATGGAAGGCTATGGACGTAACATTAATTATCTACCATCAACAGCTGAAAAAGCTAAAATCGTGCTTCGAATTAGTGGTTTTCACTCATGTCTCAAGATTGCAAAATAAGTTTACCGATGCATTGGCTACTTTGGCATCAATGATTGATATACCACCAGGGGTTAGGATGAGGCCATTGATAATTGAGCAAAAGAGAAAGCCGACATATGAGATGACAGCCACAATCAAGGAAAGCACCGATGAACACCCTTCGTACTTTGATATTCAGACTTCCGTGGAAAAAGAAAAATATCTCAAGTTTGCTAGCAAAAAGGACAAAAGGGAAAAAAAGTTTGATCTTTCTAGTGTTTGCATCATATTAGTATTTGCATCATGTTGCATCTATGCATTTACCCCAGAAACTACGTTTTGGTCTGATCCCTAGCAAAGGGGTACATAGACAGCTCGATGTAAATTTGAGTACGACCAACATCATATGCATGCTTATGTGTTTGTGGCCTAAAATTGATGGCTCGGTTAAACGGATGTTGTCTCTGAATCTTTTATATAACTTGCATCACGCGTTGATATGTAAATTATATCAAAGTGGGGCGGGCAACTATAGACACCCCAATTTGATCTTGCCAATCTTAGGTTGATCAAGGTGAATCTAATGATGAAAACAAGTAGAATGGCGCTCTTGAAACAATCCTTGGGAAGTGATTGAAGCTCAATGATTTGAACCTAATGATTAAAACCTTCAAACCAGTAAAATCACCTTGAACTGCCAACTTGAACTGTGGGACCGCTAACTTTGATTATGGCGACCTACATAAGAAGCTCTTGAAAACCCTAGCCAAAGTGGCAACAACCACAACGGAACCATAGGGTCGCTAACTCCATTGTGGTGACCGCCATATTAACTTTTTGAAAACTCCATTTTTTTGGCGGCCGCCCACTCCAAACCTGGAGACCGCCAACTCGAAATGGCCTGACGTGTCCCAAAACGTGTCAGCATCCCATTAGTTGATAACCTCTATAAATACCGTATCTTTGGTACAATTTTAGGAGGACAATTCTGATATCAGAAAAGACGGAAGAATTCTAACACCGACACCCTATCGAAGTATCGAGAGACTGATCAGCAGTACTCTGCTTGACCCTAACTTACCTACACTTGACTTGGAGCATCGCTTGAGGATTGAATTATTGATTACATCTCCCCGACTTGAGAATTTACTTGCAATTCAGGTATTTTGCTTGGGTCCCCGATCTTTCTCTCTCCACTCTCTATTCTTTGGAGTGGTCGGATTAATTTTAATATCAAATCGCATGTTTCATTTATTAGTATAGTTGATTTAGTTTACTATTTAATTTGTAGACTTGTAAACATGTGATTAATGTGCATGATTTGTTTAGTGTAATTTGTTATTAATCTTAGTCGTTGTTCACATTGTACATTTGTACCTAGTTTATTGATTCGTCAAAGTAGTGCTAACATATTGGGCGATTGCGACTTACAATGTTGCTGTTGTCATAACCAATGTACTTATATTCATATGGTTATAATTGTCAGTATTACATTCATATTTTCTAATTAAGTAGTTGCTAAGCCATTACATAATAGTTTTTATTTTAATACCTTATCTTTTGTTTAAATTCTTTCTAATTGTATTTCTTTTATGTTTCTTTTATTTTATTTTTGTTTAACATCGAAATTCACAAAATCTCTTAATTTTAGCTTAGTTTTTCCTTTTATAGCATTTATTTTACTTTTTCTTCATTTTGTCCGATTTTCATATAAAACCTATAAAATTCTCGATAATTAGTTAGGTTCTTTTTCCTTTTTCTTTAGTCATAATTCTAATCTACTTAGTAGCATTTTCTTTTATCTTCCTCAAAGACCTTTTGATTTTAGCTTAATCTTCTTTATGTAAATTCTCTTTTCTTTTCCTTTTCTTTTGATTAAATCTTTGAATATTCTTCTGTATGGAGAAAAGCATAAAATTCTTGTTATTAGTTTAATAATTTTTCATTATTTTTCCTTATCAAGCTTTTAATATAGAATTCTCATATACTTTTTTTTTAGTTTATCTTTTCTCTCTAGTAAAAGTTAATCATATTAGTGTAATTTTAGATTATTTGATAATATGCATATTTGGTATAATAATTTTAAAGGATGCCTTGTTTACTTCATTTAAAAGCCTGTTTAGAGTAACTTAGGTTATTTTTAGTCATTTGTTTATATTGTTAGCAAATTCATCTTCATTTTTAGCATGATTTGAATTTAGTGACTTTTTAGTATACTTTGTTCTTTTTATTTGAATCACGCTAATTTAGGTTATTTGGTGATATTGCATGCAGGTTTTCTCCATGTATTCTTTAACTAGAAATTGCATGCCGTAGAACTTATGATTTTCTTTTCTTATTTGTTTTGTTTTGGTATTCTATATACATATGCTACGTATTTTTCTTATTTAATTTTGGTTGTTTTCTCTTTACTCCCATTTTCTGTATTTGCATGCATTTGAGAAATCTAATTAAGAACCAATGATGATTAGTAGAGCCCAGTCTTATGGTTGGGCGAACAGGGTGCTTAACACTTTTTTTTGATTCGTACCTTAACTTCCGAACCCTTTTTTTCTCTGATTAACGTTTTAAAAATCAATAGAAATTTTTTTCTATTTTTCTTGATTTTTCTCAAAAACCAAGTGGAAACTCTATTTTCAACAAAAAGGGTTTTCAAAATTTGATTTTCAAGGTGTTAAAATATATTCTAAACATTTCTTGAAATCCTTGATTTTTTAACTCAAAAACCCCACATTCTGGCGCCACAAAGACTTATCAGAAGAAGTAATGCTGTTAGATGTATTGTCTGAGAATTGGCCAAAATAGAAGATCATGTCAAAGGGCACCAGTGAGAGCTAAGCCTAAGGATAGAGGTAAAGGCCCAGCTATGGGAGGCAAGTCCTCGCCTTCGGCCTCAACAAGGGACATGGGCGAAGGCAAGAGCTTGATATGTTTGTAATGCATACTATTTTTATGTTGGTTGCCTGCATTTTTTGAAAATTGCATAAATTTTGTACCTTTGTAAGTGCAATGAAAAAATGGCCAAAGCAGTCAGGGAGCTTATGGAGAGTCACAAGCTAGCTCCACTATCATGAATAGTCAATAGACAACTCATGTTGCTGTAAGTATATTCAACAACTGCTTCTTTATTGTCTATTTCTTGCTTCTTCATTGTCTTTTTCTTACTTATTCCAATGTTTTCATTTAGGGACAAGTAATAGGTGGTTCAGGTGAAGTCCCTTAGGTGAATAATAGCATGAGGTACCATATGGTTTTACATTCTACTTGTTTAATTTGTTTCAGTTATTTTGGCCTCTTTGAGTTGATTCTATTGGTTTTAGCAATTTTTGGAGTTGTTGGAGTTTTTGGAGCCTATTTTTGGAGAAGTTCTTGATAAAGAAAGAAATGTGTTTTTCGGAGAAGTTCTTATCACTTTTTGGACTTTTTAGAGTATATTTTGGGGGCCTATTTTTATGGAGGTAACTCATCTATTGTTATTGCTGCTTCAGTTGTTATTTTTTATTTAAGTTGTTTTGGAGTTTTTGGACTGAACATAATTTCAGTTTATTGTTTTTTATTTCAGTTGTTGGGCTTGTTTTTGGAGAAGTTCTTGATAAATAAAGAAACAAGTTTTTGGAGAAATTCTTATCACTTTTTGGACTTTTTGGAGCCTATTTTTTGGAGGTAACTCATCTATTGTTATTGCCTCTTCATTTGTTATTTTTTTTATTTCAGTTGTTTTAGAGTTTTTGGACTAAATTTGGTTTCAATCTGTTGTTTTATATTTAAGTTGTTTGGGCCTATTTTTGGAGTTGGAGTTGTTGGACTGGTAGGTGATTTCACTCAAATAGCATGTTGTTTTAGAGTTGTTGGATTTATTTTAGTCTATTATTTTTTATTTCAGTTCTTTTAATTGATTTTAGCAAGCATATGTTTTTGGGCTTATTTTTGGAGTTGGAGTTTTTGGAGCTGAAATTAGGTTTGATAATCAGGTTTCAATTGTTTTAGAGTTTTTGGAGCCTGTTATTGAGTTTGTCGTTTTGGAGTTGAAGTCAGGTTAGAAATTGAAATTGGAGTTTGGTGTTTCAGTTGATTTTTTATTTTAGTTTATTTTGCTGTAATTAGTAGTTTGGTGTTTCATTTTTATGTTGCTTCATGGAACTCCAAAATTTCCCGTGATGAACAATTTTTGATGAACTGAATTGTGTTTAAATTGTTTGATGAATTGTCTTTGATGAATTTAATTGTTTTTATCGGTTTTGGTGCTTTTTTTAGCATCGTTAAGTTGCTTAATTTTCTTACAGTTCCAAAGGCACACGGTTATCTACTGGAGATATGCTGGGTAATTTTTCTCATTGTCTGTTGCTATAATAGATTGTTTGTTGCTATAATAGGTAATGAGTTGACATATTTAGATTCTATCCAGTTGTTTGTGGAGATATTGGATCATTCTTTTAGCATGTTTGTGAGCTTGATTTGTTGTCTAATTTTCATTTGGTTTGAATTTATCTGTGATTTTCTTTACCATGTCTCCTTGTGTCATGCTTTACTTTCATTGTGCTTTTATCTTGTTGTTGAGATATACATGCGGGAATTGACGTTCATGTTTTGTTTGGCTCTTGCATTTGTTTTTGGATTTTTCTTGTTGTTTTAGTTTTGATAGAATAAGTAGTTTCCATTTTGGGAATGTTTATGACTAGAGCTCTTGTTCTGCCTATTATGGTTTGAGTTACCCAAATTTTTTTTTGGAGTTTTAACTGTTGTAATGAGGGATATTCGAATCAAACTAAGTTGGATCTTGTATTTGTACTAGTCATAGAGACTTTGTTATTTTTCTCATGGAACATGTTTGGTCCTTACTTCAGAATTTGTTATGCAATTGTATAGGTACCCAAAATAAAAGGGGCTAAGACCAGCTTCTTTCTTTGAGCTAAACAAATAGCTACATTCATATACTCCTTGGTGACCTTAAAACTTGGCTCTGTTGATGGTGGAGTTTTTAGGGCTGAATTCAGGTTAGAGATTGAAATTGGAGTTTTTATGCACATTGAAATTGAAGCACTCATCACTTTGTTATTTTTGGTGTTTCAGTTTTTGCTTAAGGTAACTAAAATGTTTTTGTTGTTTCAGTTGTTTAGGGTCGAGTTTTTGGAGTTTGTGGTGAAGCTGTTGGTGGAATTTTTGCTAAAGTAACTGTTGAAGGAAATTTGCTGAAGGTAACTAATTAATAACTTCATTAGCAATCAGGTAGTTTGAATATGGTGGAGTTGTTGTAGTTGTTTTGTAGTATGGAATTAGCTGAATCAGCAGTTTTAAGTTTTAAGTTTTGAAGTTCTGAAGCTGAATAAGTTGAATTAGCAGCAGTTCTAAAGCTGAATTAGCAACATTTCTGAAGCTTAAGCTGAATAAGCTGAATTAGCAGTTTTAAGTTTTGAAGTTCTTAAAACTTGTACTGTTGCACAAAGGCAAGCAATGCAACACACATTTTGGTTTGTCTCCAGTGATTAGTTTGCTATGCTTGTAGTGGAATTTCTATATGAATGGTCATGAAGTATGCTGACATATGGGTACTTGAATTTTAAATTAAAGCTTTATTTCTTCAGTTAAAGAACCAATTTTTGAGGGCATCATTCTCTGTTGATAATCAAATGGTACAGAAACGTCTAGGCTTCTTTCTCTTTATGTTGAAGTATATTAGCCTTGTACATGATGGTGTGCCACACCCCTGTGGCACACTTCTTTCAAGTAATTCAATACTTATCAAAAGAAAAAGCATTTTGACTAGTAACACATGCCATTGCTGTGTAGGAGTTTTTGTGGAAGAAAATGGGCAAAAATGGCTGAAAATGGTTTTTGTGCATAGCAACAGTGAGATGAGGTTCTTACCCATCTTAAAGGTATTATCACCTAACAATAATGACACAGTTGCTATTTTTACGAGTTTTTTTTTTGTAAATTTGTCTCTATCTCATGTTTAGTTTTACAATTTCACGAATTTTTTACGTCAAATGGAATGACATATGGAGAGCATATAGATGGTGATGGTCTCGTTATATATCACCGACTTTCTCCATTTTTTGTAGTCTTTTTATATAGCTTCCATTAACCTAGGATGTATATTTTGTATAGTACCCCTTATCTCACCTTTTGTATAAAACTTGGCGTGTCTTTATTTTAAGTGTGCAACTTTTTAGTTTGAAGCAGTATTGTAATTAATGAAGATGCATTTTTCTTGGACTTATGCAACTTGTACTTTTCAAATTGTTAAAATGTTCAATTTCATATTAAGCAGAATATTTAGTTCACATTACTAGACTTCTTCTTTGCTAATATATTACATTATACTTCTTACTTAGCAAAATATTAGTACACTTCTTACTTGTCAATACATCACATTACACTTCATTACTAGACTTCTCTACTAATACTTGACAAATACATAGATCTACTTACTTCAAAGCCAAAGTAACAAACACAGTCACCAAGCACATTACAATTAATAGATCTACTTACTTCAAAGCCAAAGTAACAAACATAGTCACCAAGCACATTACAATTAAGACAATGTTTACAACTACCAACATCTTCATTACAGTTAACCACGCCGTAATTTTCATAGATTGGTTAGGTTTTTCGTGTTGATAAATAGCAACATAGGTAGGTTGTTCCACCTCTACCTCACCTACCCTTTCATTATAGCTTTTGCACCATTTAAAGAATTTGTATGATTGGATTTCACAACTCAAGTACAACTTTTCTGAATTTTTGGTTGATTCTAAAATTTTTACCGCTGCCCTTCGACCACAATGATATGTTTTATTTCGATAAACTGACACTCCTTATGAACTTGTACTTTCAGACCAACTAGATATTTTGATTTAACACTGAAAAAAATTATAAAATAAAATAAATTAAAATAAATTACAAATAAATTTAAATTTTATATTGCAAGAAATTATAAAATAAATTAAAATTCATATAGAAATTAAAACAATACATAAAAAAGCTCTAATCATTAATCAACCTTCCTTTACCTCCCCTTTCAATAAGACCAGAAGTTATAGAAGCTCACAACACTATATATAGAAGCAACAAGGTGTATAATTGGCATTTAAAATTAATAGTACATTGCGTGTCAGTTTGCTTGCACTGGCAGAGGGGCAAAATGGAAAAAAATTCCTTGTGATTGATGGCAACAATGACCATGGATGGGATCCTAACGGTTTGGGTTAATATGTAATGACTTTTCAAATGGTAAGGGAAGTCAGTGTAATTTATCCAAAAATGTGGGATTAACTATATTTGACCAAAACCTCAAAGAAGGTTAGTGTAATTTACCTGAACTTTTATTATAGATACATATTTTTTTATTAAAGTTTTATATTTTTAGAGACTACTCGTTAAGATTTATTAAACAATATATATATTAAATATAAAATTATGTAAAACACGGACGAGACAGATCACACCTGATCAGCTAGAAATTCTGACACCAATCATTTATTTATGAGTGAGTATTACACCAAGAATTAACAAGCGGATGACTTTTTGACTGCGAATAAACTTGTAATTTTTTTCTAAAAATGCTATCCATGCGAAGGAAATTGTTCTCAGTTATCTCAATTAACCAAAATGCTACTAGTAATGGAAAAAGATCATTGTTAAATAGCTAAAACCTCTAACAAATTCCATTAAGTTGAATTGTAACGGTGCCTCTGAAGGCAACCCAGGTCTAACTGGTGGAGGCAGTATTTGAAGAGGATAGATAGGACTTCCACAAGAACATTAAAAAAAAAAACATAACAATTGTCTTTTTGCTTAAATTAAAGCCATTTGGCTTTAAGCTACGCCTAAAATTTACCAAATAAACATTTTGCTTAGGTGACTTAAAGTGACTTAAAATAAAAAATTTAACTTAAAACCCAGTTATCAAATGAAGCCTAAGTCCCAACTCCCCTTCCTCCTCCACCTCTAGCCACTTACGACTAGTGTCAACCATTCCTCTCCCACCTCCATGACTGTCACATGCCTTATCCACCTCTCCCCGTCTTGCGTTGCCCTTTCTCCTCTCTTCATCCTGCCTTTCATCTCTCCTCGCACAACTCCTCTCTTTCTTTCTCCTTTCATTGAACAATCGAGGGAGAGGGAGGAGAGAGGTGGTGCAAGCAAGGAAATAGTGGATTGCACAGGACAAGGTGGGGTGGGAAGAGGGATGTCACGCCCCAAAATCCAAGGCCAAGCCCCCCAAACCACCATTTTGTAAAAAGATTGAATTTTTACTGATAAAACATACAACTAACATACAGCCTTTTTGGAATTTAAAAAGAGATCCCAAGGTTCACTTTCAGTGTAATATGCATACCTGTCCATACATGTGTAGGATACAGCCTCAAGACTTACAAAACACGCCTTCAGAAACATGCAACATATATATGAATACAAGTTTTTATAACAAAAAGAAAAACTACACAACAGTCTTCTTGCCACCACGGGCACATCTAGATCAACTCTACATGATCATCAATACCTGAATAAGGTTTTAATAAATCCCACTACGTGAGTTGAAGCCCAATATAAACAGATTATGATGCAGTAAAGCAGGATATGCAATCACATAGTATAAACTAAACTCAACCATGTAAGTCTCAAAATAGTTTTATTTCATAAAATCTCAAGTTTTCCATTCTCAAAACCAAGCATTTCAACAATGCAAATAACATTTCACAGTTAAAGAAAAACAGTAACCAAAACGTTATTTTCCACTCGGATCACACCACCGAGGAAAGAGAAACAAATTCTATGTACCGACTCTATTAAAGGGACAGAGGTAACACCTATAGACTCCTATCCATTACCTATAATTACAAGTTCTATACGGAGCTACCATAATGTAAACCACTTTCTTTATGAGGCCGAAACTCGAGGGACAAAAAGCATCCACCCCTTCTTTACGAGAATTACCTTGTAGGACAAAGGTACCTACTCTGTGCACGTTTCTGGACTTCTACTGAGGGCAACTCGTGCCAATACCCGCTATCCTAGCACATCTATAGAATCATTTAAAAATCAACTCATAGCTCGACTACAAAAATATTTCGACAATTATACATTAAACATGTATAAAGATCCATCCATCAACATGGAGATCAAACAAAAATATTTTCAAAAATGTTTCCATCATTTTTAACAAAATATTTCAAAATTGAGACTAAACCCCGAGGGTTAGCTCTAAAACCTCCAAAACACAGTTTGTCGAGATTTTCACAAATCTATCATTTTCAAAACTACGTTTTGAAAACCAGATATCCACAAGTCATAACATGTAATAAACCAATAAAAAAGCAAAAAACATGCTTTTTATCCGAACAACGTGGCTTAAACATAAAATATGATATTTAAAGCATTTTCAATTGGTGAAAAAGCATATAATTGCATGTAGCACATTTTAAAGACAACATAGTTTAGGATCCTATCTCGGTGTGTCAAAACTCGATGCCTCAAAAAATGAACTTCGTTAAAATGAGAATCCATTCGGATGGATGCGAAGCCTACATCGTGGATAACAAGGATCCACTAACAGAACAACAAAAACTAAGCCTCAGGCCCTCAAAAATCTAGAGAGAAGGCAGAGAAATGGAAAACTTAGGCAGGAAATTAAGTTTTCAAAATATCTCCTGGAGCTAGATATTTATAAAACACGGCAAAAACTCCATCCAGTCGACTGACTTGCCTCGTCCAATCGACTGAATGGACCCACTGTCGACCCAGCCGACTGGGTCATATAATCCAGTCACTAGACTACTGGGAAACATGTTTTTTAGCGTTAAAATAGGTTTTTCAATCTTGGGACCAACCAAACAAGCCATAAAAAAACCCCAGAAAGGGAAAAACACATCTAAACATACTGCTCTACAACAATGAAGCATAAACCATTCATCGAGAATATATATATAATGAAAAGAAACACGTCAAACATATATATATATATTCCACAAAAATAAACAAACTCGGGTCTCACAACTCTCCCCACCTTATGGAATTTTGCCCTCGAAATTTACTACAAGGTCACGAGGTAAACAACTCTAGGTATCTAGCATGAACCCCAGACTCAAGCTCTCACATCGCTTCTTTAACCTCGTGATGAAGCCATAAGACCTTGACATAGGCAATGGTTCTTCGTCTCAATACTTGCTCCTTCGTGTCCAGAATCTTTACAGGCTCTTCCTCATATGTAACATCCTTATCTACCTGCAACTCAGCCCAATCCAGAACATGTGACGGGTCAGGCTCATACTTTCTAAGCATGGAAACGCGAAACACGTTGTGCACAGACGCCAACTTAGGTGATAAAGCCAGACGGTATGCTACCTCTCTAATCCTGTTAAAGACCTCAAATAGCCCAATAAAACGCGGTGATAGCTTCCCGCTGCAGCCAAATCTCATCAAGTCTCGGTGTGGTGAGGCCTTTAGAAACACGTGATCCCCTGCTGCAAACTCTAAAGGTCTCCTCCTCTGGTCAGCATAACTCTTCTGAAGACTCTGAGCTGTTACTAGGCGTTGGCGAATCACAATAATCTTCTTTGTTGTCTCCCGCACCCAGTCGGGTCCCAAGACTGTGGTCTCTCCCACATATGTCCAACACACTGGTGACCTACATGGCCTACCATACAAAGCCTCATACGGTGCCATCCCATTACTGAACTGATAACTGTTGTTGTATGCAAACTTTGCCAATGGTAGATGAACTTCCCAAGAATCTCGTAAATCAAGTACATAGGCCCTCAACATATCCTCCAAAATCTGTATGGTCCTATCAGACTGACCATCTATCTGGGGGTGAAAAGAAGTGCTAAACGTCAAGCCTGTCTCCAAAGCCACCTGAAGACTCTGCCAAAAACGCGATATAAAGCGAGGGTCTTGATCAAAAACAATAGTCACAGGTACTCCGTGTAGTCGGACTATCTCACGGACATACAACTTACCCAATTTATCCACCGAATCCTTTATACGAATTGGAAGAAAGTGTGCAGACTTCGTCAATCTATCAACCACAACCCAATTAGTATCGTGTCCCTTCGGCGATTGTGGAAGTCCTGATACAAAATCTATCGTGACATTCTCCCTCTTCCACTCTAATATTTGAAAGGGCTGTAACATTCCTGCTGGACTTTGATGGTCCGCCTTTATCTGCTGACAAGTGAGGCACTAAGAAATGAACTGGATCACATCCATCTTCATTCCCGTCCATTAGAACTGATGACGCAGATCGTGATATAACTTCGTGCCACCAGAATGCACTACAAGACGTGAATGATGAAAATCATGTAGCACCTCGGCACGGCACTACTCTAGTACAAATAATCCCCTCGTCAATCTCAAACTCTGATTTGGGCTCACAACCCATCCCACAGTGTCCTTTCCACTGGCAATATGGTCTTATATCATCTGGGCCTCCTAATATATCTGCTGAGTTTCTAGCACACGTGCAACCAACGCTAGTCGTGACACTACTGAAAACAGGGTGGCACCCCTCGCAACCTCCCCGAGACACATACCAAACTCACCAATCTCTCCAAGCATGTCCCATTCCCGTATAGTCACAGAAGCTTATGAACCATGAGATCTCCTACTGAGAGCATCAGCCACAACATTGGCCTTCCCGTGTGATACTGCAAGTCAAAGTCATAGTCTTCCAACAACTCCATCCATCGTCATTCGTGTAAGTTCAGGTCTTTTTGTGAAAACAAGTATTTTAAACTCTTGTGATCGGAGAAAACCTTAAAATGCTCACTATAAAGATAGTGCCGCCATGCCTTCAAGGCAAAGACCAAGGCTGCCAACTCCAGATCATGATCGGGTAGTTCTTCTCATGAGTCTTCAACTGCCGAGACTCGTAAGCCACAACCTTACCTCTCTGCATCAAAACGTAACCCAGACTGTAATGTGATGCGTAACAGTACACTATGTAACCTAAACCTCGCTTAGGAATAATCAACACTGGTGCACTGGTTAATCTCCTCTTTAACTCCTAGAATGCCGACTCACAAGACTCGCTCCACACAAACATGACTCCATTTCGCGTAAGACTCATCATCGGTGCTGCAAGTTTAGAAAAATTCTTCACAAACCGCCGATAGTAGCCTGCTAAACCTAGAAAACTGCGAATCTCAAAAATATTCTTCAGTCGTTCCCAACCCATCGCTGCATCGATCTTCGAAGAATCCACTGATACTCCATCTGTCGACACCACGTGTCTAAGAAATCTCACATCCAACATCCAGAACTCGCACTTCTTGAACTTCGTTTGCAAGCGATGCTATCTCAGAAGCTGTAAGACAATATGCAGATGTTCCTCGTGTATCTCCCTTGTGGGTGAATAGATAAGGATATCATCCACGAACACAACCACAAAGCTGTCTAGATACAGGTGGAAGATATGGTTCATCAAATCCATAACCATCGCAGGAGCATTCGTCAAGCCGAACAGCATAACCAGAAACTCATAGTGACATAACGAGTCCGGAAGGCGGTCTTCGCAATGTCCTCATCCCTAATCCTCAACTGATGGTACCCTGACCTCAAGTCAATCTTCGAGAAGTAGCTCAACTCCTTCAACTGATCAAACATGTCATCAATTCTCGGCATAGGATACTTGTTCTTCACCGTTACCCAATTCAGCTTCCAGTAATCTTTGCACAGTCTCAAGGACCCATCGTTCTTCTTCGCAAAAAGAGCTGGAGCTCCCCATGGTGACGTACTCGGACATACAAACCCTTTGTCATGTAGCTCTTGAAGCTGCACCTTGAGTTCTCGCAACTCAGTCAGTGCAAAGCGATAAGATGGCATAGAGATTGGAGCAACTCCCGGAACTAGATCAATAGATAACTCCACATCACGACTCGGTGGCAACTCGAACAGATCTTTAAGAAAGACATCTGGATAGTCGCACACTACATGGCATAACTGCCCTCGAACCCCAATCGTCTCATCCAACATGAGAGCAAAAAAGAGAAACCCTAGATTCCCTTGCTTCCTAGCAACACCAGGCATGGACACCAATCCCTCATCCCGATCACCCACAAAACAAAAATAGTCACCCTCAGGAGTACAAATAGATACCCTCCGTCGATCACAATCAATAAAGGCACGGTAGGTAGTTAGCTAGTCCATCCCTAAGATGACATCAAATGTGGTCATGTCTAGAATGATAAAGTTAAACTCTTAACAACAACCGGCGACCCCCAACTCACAGGATCTACAAACTCTACTCAAAACCACATTTCCATTGACCGAGGTCTCTACGCTCAACGCACTACCAAACGAGTCTGCCTCCAACTCCAACGTAGATGCAAAAGTAGAGGCATTAAATGAATGTGATGCTCTCGTGTCGATAAGAACACTGGCCCATGATCTATAGACTAGGAGAGTACCTCTGATCATGGATGGAGTAGTTGTAGCATCGGGCATAACAGGTGCTTTGGAAGCATAGGGATCAGCAAGAACATAAGCTCTACGCTGCGGTGCTCTGGTTTGCCCACTATTACCCTGAGCCGTCAACTGCCTCACAGCCTGTGCTGAGGCACCCCCTTCTACAAACCTAGACGTTTGAGCTCTAGGTTGCTGCGAAGTATGTCGTCTTTGTGCAGATGGAATAACGATGCACCCATCGCACTCTGTACACTCCCTCCTCGGGGACAGTATCTGTGAATGTACCCAGGCTGACTACACCCAAAACATACTGGTGGGTCTCTCCCTTGTGACTGGACATGCGCTGAACTCTAAACCTAGCCCTTCTACGGGCACTCAGGTGAACAATGCCCTGGCTGTCCGCATTGAAAATAAAGAAGCTCCCTTTGCTCCGGCCTTCCTGTCGAGGCCATTAAAAGTACATGTGTGGAAAACTGTGGCTGATATGAACGCACAGATTAAGAACTCGAACCAGTTAACCTCTGGCACTTTTTCCTGCGCCCATGAAATTGTGTACCTCCATCATTCTATTGGCTCCTACTCTTTTTAGCTCTGCGGCTCTCTGCCATCGAGTTCTCTACTCGGATAGCGGCTTCCACCATCTCAATGTAAACACACAAACCCGGCACTGCGATTCTATCCTTAATAGAAGGTCGAAGGCCCCTTTCGAACCTTTTGGTGCACAACTCCTCCGTTAACACCATCTCATACGCAAATCGCGATAGATTTGTGAACTTGGCCTCATACTAGACCACGGTAAGGTTCCTCTGAACAAGGGAGAGAAACTCCTCTCGGTATATATCTCACGAAGAACTCGGGAAGTACTTCTCTAGAAAGGCTCTAGTAAAAGTGGCCCACATACCATATACCGTGGTTTTGGCAAACTTTCACCACTCTCTTACATCCTCCCGAAGTTGGAATGTTACCTACTTAACCTGCAAAGCATCCTCCTCAATCCCTAGAGTATCCATGATTGTCGTGGTTACTTTCAACCACTCAGTGACAATTTTGGGGTTCGACTCCCCAAAAAAGGTTGGAGAATCCAATCGTCGAAATTCCCTATATGTCACAGAGGCCCTTAGCTCAGGAGCCCTCACTCCAGCCCTAGATGCCTCAGCCATTGCTCTCATTGTAGCAAGCATCTCTTGTATCATGTCAGCACCACCCACATGCTCTTGTGGAGCATGAATGTCCCCTTCCTCCAGAACCTGGACATATGCACGACCTCGGCCCCGACCCTGTCCCTGTCCCTGACCCCGTCCTCATCCTTCTCGCGTGGACATTATTCTATGCAAAGGTGATATAACAGCATAAGCTTTCATACAACATGTTATTACTAATGGAAAAACATAACACGCATAAACATGTTAACACATAGCCATTTACGATTATGTAGACACATCTCACATACCGAGAAAAACTAACAAGATGGATGCATCAATTTGGATAACATATTCAGATTCTTTACTAGAAAACACGTCGACCAAACACGTTTCTAACTGGGCTTCTAAATTTGTTAATTCAAATGCCCTAAGAAAAAGTAATCTATCCCAAGATCCAACCTCCATACTCACATATACCCCAACTATCAGGCTTAACAGGCTATCAGCATGCCATAAAAACGCTTAAACACATGCAACCAAGCATACGCAATCATCCTCACCAGGTGATGCACCATTTTCCCATGTCTCTTAGGTATTTCAACCCAAAGCTCTGATATCAAGTTCTCATGCCCCAAAATCCAAGGCCACGTGAAAAATCCACCAAACCACCATTTTGTAAAAAGATAGGATTTTTACTAATAAAACATACAAACAACATATAGCCTTTTTGGAATTTAAAAAGAGATCCCAAGGTTCACTTTCAGTGTAATATGCATACCTGTCCATACATGTGTAGGATACAGCCTCAAGACTTACAAAACACGCCTTCAGAAACATGCGACATATATATGAATACAAGTTTTTATAACAAAAAGGAAAACTATACAACAGTCTTCTTGCCACCACGGGCACATCTAGATCAACTCTAAATGATCATCAATACCTGAAGAAGGTTTTAATAAATCCCACTATATGAGTCGAAGCCCAATAGAAACAGACTATGATGCAGTAAAGCAGGATATGCAATCACATAGTATAAACTAAACTCAACCACGTGAATCTCAAAACAATTTTACTTCATAAAATCTCAAGTTTCCCATTCTCAAAACCAAGCATTTCAACAATGCAAATAAAGTTTAACAGTTAAAGAAAAAAATAGTAACCAAAACGTTATTTTCCACTCGGATCACACCACCAAGGAAAGAGAAACAAATTCTATGTACCGACTCTATCAAAGGGACAGAGATAACACCTATAGACTCTTATCCATTACCTATCCCTGAATCATTTAAAACATGTTAGGTAATGGCAACTTCTATACGGAGTTACCACAACATAAACCACTTTCTTTACGGGCCCAAAACTCGAGGGACAAAAAGCACCCACCCTTTTTTACAAGAATTACCCTGTAGGACTAAGGTACCTACTCTGTGCACGTTTTCGAACTTCTACTGAGGGAAACTCGTGACAAATACCCGCTATCCTGGCACTTCTATAAAATCATTTAAAAATCAACTCATAGCTCGACTACGAAAATATTTTTACAATTATACATTATACATGTATAAAGATCCATTCATCAACATGGAGATTAAACAAATTTATTTTCAAAAATGTTTCCATCGTTTTTAACAAAATGTTCCAAAATTGAGACGAAACCTCGAGGGTTAGCTCTAAAACCTCCAAAACACAATTTGTCGAGATTTTCATAAATCTGCCATTTTCAAAACTACCTTTTGAAAACCAAATATCTACAAGTCATATCGTGTAATAATCCAATAAAAAAGCAAAAAACATACTTTTTATCTGAACAACGTGGTTTAAATATAAAACATGATATTTAAAGCTTTTTCAATAGGATAAAAAGCATATAATTGCACGTATCACCCTTTAAAGACAACATAGTCTAGGATCCTACATCGGTGAGTCAAAACTCGATGCCTCAAAAAATGAACTTCGTCGAAACAAAAATCCGTTCGGATGGATGTGAAGCCTACGTCGTGGATAACAAGGATCCACTAATAGAACAACAAAAACTAATCCACGGGCCCTCAAAAATCTAGAGAGAAGGCAGAGAAACGGAAAACTTAGGCAAGAAGTTAAGTTTTCAAAATATCTCCTGGAGCTAGATATTTATAGAACACGGCAAAAACTCCATCCAGTCTCCATCCAGTCGACTGACCTGCCTCGTCCAGTCAACTGAATGGACCCACTATCAACCCAGTCGATTGGGTCCTCCAGTCCAGTTGGCTGGACTATTGGGAAACATACTTTTCAGCGTCAAAATAGGTTTTTTAACCTCAGAACCAACCAAACAAGCCCTAACAAAACCCGAGAAAGCGAAAAACACATATAAATATACTGTTCTACAATAATGAAGTATAAACCATTCATCGAGGATATACATATAACGAAAAAAATACGTCAAACAAATATATATCACAAAAATAAACGAACTCGGGTCTCACAAGGGCAACATGAGGTGGGGGTGAGAAAGGGTTGGGGATGATCATAAAGGGTGGGAGAGGGGTGGATATTGCAGGGAGGGGGTTAGGAATTAAAAGGAAATACTATTGGGGTATTATTTATAATGGTAATTTTATATTACCAAAAAAAATTGTTGAAAGGATTTAGTAATGTTGTGTTTTTAAAATAATTTGTAAGTAGGTTGCCACAACTTGAGACCAAACATAACCCAAGAATTATATAACTGGTGGGCCTATTGCTTATTGGGCCTATTGTTCATCTAGTCAAAATTAAAAGGCCAAATAGTTGCCCTTTACAAATCACTCTAGATGATGCTTTTTACCAGCCTTTTTCTATTTGGTTTTAAATTTCATTATGGATGTCCTTAGATAACATTAATACCTTGTTTAGTAAGTTGGCTTAAAATTAGACTTTTTAATTTAAATAATTTTAAATTAAATAAGTAAGAAGTTTGTTTTGTGCAATTTTAAAGTGGCTTACAAACTAAAAATTTATTTGATTTAAAGTGACTTTGAGTGGCTTTAAATAAAATAAGCAATAAACTAATTACCTATAAGTGGAGTACGGGATATAGATCACATTGAAGCAATGGGGGCACACTAAGGGTAGTGGAGGTAGCTCAAGAACTCAGACAAGAGAAAATCCAGTTAGAAGGCGACTCCTTAAGGGTAATAAGAGGTTTAAACTTAGAAAAGGAGGACTGGTCCATCATAGGAATCATGATTGAATCCACCAGGAGATACCTTAAAGATTTCCAAAACAGTTACTACACTCACATTCTTAGAGAGGGAACCAAAGCAGCGCATGCGTTGACCAATTTAGGGAGAAATTTTGACAGAACGCAAAGTTGGGTACAAGAGACACCTAGCCCAATTCTCCATATTTTTCAAGAGGAACAAGGTCGAAGAGCAGCTGAAGATGACAAGAAATCGAAGGCTTTCGATTGGTCTTTTTTTTCTTTTCTTGCATGGTCATGTGTTTAAGCCAGGCTCTTGTCTGGCTCTAACAAATCCAAAAAAAAAGTAACTTTATGGTAAATAAAAGTTATTATGGAGAAATTTATTCCAGAGTTTTTAAATAAGGGTCCTATTAGTTTTTTTTTTAAATTAGGGAATGGGGGATCGAGATTGGAATCTGGGTTGGTGAGCAAGTGGTCTGTCCCTTAACCACTAGGACAGACGCCTTGTTCGGGTTCTATTAATTGAATATATAAAAAAATAATTCCAACCATTTTTTTTATAAAATTAAGTCCCCATCCTCCTCTTCTATATTCTAATATACCCATAAGTAACCAGTCATCGCCCTCACCATCTCTGTGAAAAAACCTAGCCCCATCACCCTAGCCCCGCCGTCGATCTCTTCCTTCTCCTTCAGTGCCGACCTCCTCCTTCTTTGGCGATCTCTTCCTTCTCCACCATCGTTCTTTTTCTTCTTCTCCAGTGTTGACCTCCTCCTTCTTTTCCGATAATCTCCTCATTCTTCTCTGGCACCTACCTCTTCCTTCTTCTCCAGCGTTCTCTTCCTTCTTTTTCAGCGTTGACCTGAGAAATTTCTTATACTAAAATTTTTTCTTGTACTAAGAAATTTCTCAGTTAAATTTCTTGTATTAATAAAATTCCTAGTTAAATTTATTAGAACTAAAAGAAGAATAGAAGATAAAATGGTACTGAGAAATTTCTGAATTAAATTTCTTGTATTGAAAAATTTCTCAGTTGAAACAAAATCTTGTATTGAGAAATTTCTCAATTAAGCTAATATATCAAGTTGTGAACGTGTCAAAATTGAGAAAGGGCAATAGCAATAGACCACACTAATGATGAGGCAGCGTTGGAGGAAAGCAAAAACCAAACACTGGTCGAAGGAGGCAGAGCCGATGTTGTACATGGGAAGGGGAAGACAGCGCAGCAATGTCTATGGCAAAGGGAGATCGATGGCAGAAGGTAGTCGGCGAATAACAAGATCGATGACGATCTATGTGATACAAACTATGGGCGACCCATGGTCTAGAGTCGGTGCTTGGTTTTGATAGAGTGGCAAATAGTGGTCGACAGTGATGGTAAAGGCGATGGCGTAGAGGAAATTTGGGGGTTGCCGAGGTCTAGGATGGTAAGGGTGACAGCGCAGAGGAATGATTTATCCTACTTTAAAATGAAATTTAAAGATTAGGACTAGAGCTTAAAAAAATTTAATAGTGAGACTAAATCTTTCAGAACTCTTTCAAATATGACTAATAAATAATTAAAGTTTCACTTACTTTTATATTTAATATTGATCTTGTTAGGTAGAACTCGATGAGTATGTTATAAAAATAGATATGTATAGTAAAAATTATGATATTTTTAAAAATATATAAATATATTTTAGTTAATAAGTAAAAAATGCTAAAAAGTTAAAAGCCATTTAAGTATAAAAAAGGCAATATCGTAATTAGCCAAATAAATTGAAAATGGTTTTATAAATAAAAAAGGCAATAGACAAATTATCCAAATAAATTGAAAATGCTTTTACAACGACTTTAATAAAAAACATAGTAAGTAGGCTTAAAACCTCAAACGAAATGAGGCCTTAGTTGTACTAGCCTTTTTAGTATTTTTGTAACACCCCGACCCTTCACATGGTAACGATATTGTCCGCTTTGGGCAAAAGCCCTCACCGTTTTGTTCTTTCCAAGGAGGTCACCAATCATTGTATTGCTCCTACTCATGCACGCTTAACTGCAGAGTTCTGCTAAGGTCTCTACCACCTAGGAAAATGCCTCATTGAATATGGGGGTCCAAGAATTTTCTTTTATAGCCCAGGAACTCTCTCTCCCTTTTCGATGTGAGATACCAGGATATCACAATCCACCCCCTTCGGGCTGCACGTTCCCGTGCAGTAGCCTGCCAGTCCTTATCGACCCGCCCACTCAGTAGCCCGCCCACGTGTCACGTGAGACGGCAGGTGCCCACACTCGGAGGTGAGGAGAGTTAGCTCTGATACCATTTGTAACACCTCAACCCTTCACATGGCAACTATATTGTCCGTTTTGGGCAAAAGCCCTCACGGTTTTATTCTTTATAGGGGGTCACCCATCATTGCATTGCTCCCACCCATACATGCTTAACTGCGATGTTCAACTAAGGTCTCTACCACATGGAAAAATGCCTCGTTGAATGTAAATGTCCAAGATTTTTCTTTTATAGCTCAGGAACTCTCTCTTCCTTTCCGATGTGGGATAACAGGATATCACATTTTCTAACTAAAGTCAAAATTAAAAGCTAGTAATATATATATATATATATATTATTGGGATTTAATCGTCAATCTATGAGCACAAATGGAAGCACCATCATGCACATACCCAAAAAAAATTACATAGAAATTTATGTGATAAGAGAGATAATCTACTGTAATAATAGAATATACAATTATAAGATCAAAAATACCTCAAAAGCCAACACACTTTACTTGAGCCTTGAAACAAATCTTACTTTCCCACTCAAGAGTTACCCTGGTGCTCTCGGTATTTTTCTGTCTCTCCTTACATCTCTATTCCTTACTCTCCACACAAAACCTACTACAATTATAATGTTTATATTTATAGGCAAACTCTAAAACCCAAGTCACCATATAATTGTAAAAATCTTAATTATATAGGTTTGCATAATTCAAGACATATACTAAAAAATCTCCACTTTTACTTGAATTTTACAAACTACCTTGAAAATAACAAGTGTCGATGTCTATTCTACCGCCGTCGACAATCCGTTACACTCAAATCAGTATGGCCCGCATCTCCACACCAAAATGCCCGACATCTAATAGTCGAAGTATCCACCTTCACTCCACTTATTCGCCGAGGAGTAATAGTTGTCAATCATCTATCGAATGAGAATATCGCCATTGAATTGACTCTACCTGCAACAAATCTTGATTGTCTAATGTATCTTCTTTTGCCTTGCACGCCATACTAAATTGTCGTCCTTTTTTCTTCTTTTCCTATGCAAAATAAATATTATTTAATTTATGCAAAACGAGATCAAAAATATATTTGTACTCTGATCTCACATTGCGGTTTTGAATCGCTAATTGTCGGGTCTGATATCACTTTTTAAGATTTAATTGCTAATCTCCGAACGCAAATGTGAGCACCACCATGCTCACACCAAATGAAAAATCAAATAATTGAATAGTTACAATATACAACTTACAAACTTTAATTGAACCCTCAATCTAGACGTCTTAAGCTAGCTTGTCGAATTCACATACACCGTTCTACACTTGATCACCGCAACAACAAATTCTTGAAGCTTCACAAGTATTGAATCCTCAATACCATTCACACCAACGAAATCCATCGTCGATAAACTTAGAAATAAATCTAAGCAAATACAAATAATCTTCGTAATTTTTGGAACTCGAAAGGCACTTCAGATGTTCTTTTAAGATCTGTATTTTTTGTATTTCAGAAGTGGTAATTCCAGTCTGGGATATGCCGCTTTATATAGGCACACAATCCCTGCTGTCCGAGTTTCAGTCGAATTGAAACTACCAAGGGTTTGCTCGAGCAAACTTAGGACCGCTCGAGCAGTCATGTGAAAAATTGCATTCTTCCTTATCTTCTTTGCACGAACTTTCTTCATTGGCTTGTACCTTTGGTTTCAATGTATATTACTTCAGTCTTTTAGCTTGAATTGAATTCTAGTTAAAGACTCATAACCTTTCTAAAACTCACAACCAAATTAAACAACTTAAGAATTCTAGGGCTATTCAAAGAATCCTAACCAAACTAAGAGTTTTACAATTACATGGAAAACACGAATTGCCATATAAATGTTTGGAATTTAACCCCTTGGCAATTCTAGTTAAACATAAAACTCCTAACTACACAAACTTCCAATTGAGACTTCATCTTGTACAATCTTCCAAGAGTCTTCATACAATCATGATTCAAGCAACTTCATCTTCTTTTTTCTCATCTCCTGACCAAACAAAAACAATACCATATCTCCAAAAAGATCAAGTAGAAACCGTAAATTATTAGAAAAAGCGTTCCACTCAATTTTAGTCAGTATTAACAAATGTTCAAATTTTAAATTACCAGAGAAATCCAAAGACCTATATACCATATCCCCCTTTCTGTGTATATATAGCCTAGAAGTGACACTTACAAACACTAAGAAGAAACATTGCAATATTAAATAAAAACTAACCGTCGAGTGACCGTTCGAGAGCACGAGACACCGCTCGAGCTCTCGACTGGCCGGACAAGATCCTGGAGAAGCATACCCCAAAATTGTTTTTCTTGAAAATAGTTTTTATAAAAATCCCCCTTTTTATTGTATGTTATTTTATTTTATCGAAAAAATAATATTTTAACCAAGATTACCTGTTTGACATCTAAACCCAAAAAAAACTTATAAATCATTCAATGAAGATCAAAGTTTTATGAGTTTTCAAAAAAAAAAAAGGAAAAAAACTCAAGGTTAATGTCTCGAGGAAATTGAAAAAGAATTGGTAAGAGTTTACTAAATATTTTTTTTTCAAATTTCAGGTTCAATGCTATATGTGTTTGATGTTGCTGTAACACCTTTGTACGTCCTTAAGATTTTTCACATTTTGAAGTTAAACCGGATAGATTCTCAATATATATTTGTTGAAAAAAGACGAATGCACCCCCTTAGAAATTTTTTTTTATTTTTTATTTTGCCTTTTTTTTTTCGCTTTCATCGGCAGCTTTCACACTAATGCGAACAAAAAAAGCAAAGTTTGTATAGATAGTCATTTCCTCAACCATGTCATTGTAATAGCATATGTGGCGGCTTTCACACTAAAACGAACAAAAATGTAAGGTTCATGTAGTAATTTCCTTAAGCATTGTAATACAATAGCATATTCTTGTTAAGATAAGGGCAATGGAATGATAATTCAGATGGGGGTGGTTGTAGACATCAACATCAACATAGGAATTCTATCTCAGTGGTCAATTAAAAAGTGTTCCGTAAAAAATATTTAGGAAAGTTCCATATATAGCTTTGAACATAAGTGCGAAGATCATTTATTTGAAAAATAATCAAGTAGACTCAAAATTATATATTTTTTAATTTCTTATTGACAAAAACCAATAAGATAATTTTTAATTTTGATTTTTTCCATACAAAAACGATATATTTTGAATTAATCTAGTTTTTCAAGTTGAAAATCAAAAGAAATATAAAAATAGTGTATATATATATATGTATATTTTTTTGTTCTTTTTGTTTTTTTAAAGAGAAATAAATATTATTTCAAGACACATATTCCAATTGGAGTGCTTTTAAAGGTCATGTCAACTAGTCGATTTTTTAAGGAATTGTGAACTACATTTTTTATTAGGTTTGACTTTCTAACCCAATGGGTTCGTGTAACACTCCGCTCCCGCAAGGCACCAAACCTGTACAAAGGGATGTGATCCCGCCACAGGCCGGCGGTCAAAGAGAAAGACAAAGGATAAAGATATTAAGAGACCAAACAAGAACTTCTAAGCAACAACAACACCTTAATATTAAAAGAGGTATACACGAGTCACTAGGGATTCGCCATCCCAAGGGCATACATTATTTGTACAACATCAAAAGCCTCCAGGGTCTTATACATGAAACTCTGCCAAAACTAAAACTAAACAAAAGAAAACTGAACCAAAACTACTTGACGACGCCTGTGAAGGACCAGCTCCTAGCCGTTCCTGGTATCTGCAACCACAAAGGTTACAGGAGAGTGCACTTAGTATTATCATGAATAGAAAAGATAGTTACTTAGTTAACGATAACTAAAAAATCTTTCTAAAAATAGTTCATCACATTTTTCACGAAAATATAGAAACTAATGCATTTGCTTAAACATGAAAATATCACAGATTATACAGAACCTTCTAAGTATTGCAAACAGAAATATGTTCCTGGCACAACCGCCATAAATTTAAAATGCATGATCACTTTCTTAAATCTAAACTCAAACCCCAACAATGCCCAAGTAATAGTCAACCTCATGATCGGGAGTTATGACGATACCGTAACCTCAATTCTTAATGCACGGATAGCAACGTGATGGAATGAGGGCCACTCTCCACCAAGCACGAGTGGTATGTGCTGTCTGGGACTTAGCCCGCAACGCCTTCATGGCAAAACCCCCGCTTAACGAAAAACCTCCCTAAAGGGACAAATGAAAAATCCATAGTTAGGTAACCTCCCTCATAATGGGATAAAAAGGGCCGAAAACACTAGTAACTTGGCACTTTGGAACAATCACACAACATTAACCATACTTTCATAGTAACATCATGCTAGAACAAAATATCATGGATAGTACACTTGAATTAAAAACATCATGGCTTTTGAAAATAATAGATTCATGTGATCATCAAACCGGTAATAATTCAAAACATACGCTTCAAAGCATTTTCATGCATCATTTACATAAGTTCAAGTTTAAGATAATGGCTAAGCACTCTCACATTATCTTATATGCATACGAACCGAGCCTTTGTTAACGAGCTAAGCTTGCTCGTTAGGTAACAAAACTTTTATGCCTAGCAAGCAAACATGACTTAACTGTCAACACGGAGTTCTACCCCTCTTAGAACGTGAATTACTAAAATGATTCTGACCATTGAATATTTTTCTTGATTTTAGGGACCATGGTTACTTTCTTTTTAAGTTTAAGGGGTACTGCGCACTTGCCCAATCCTTGACTTGTTTAAGGATTTAACTTAACAATTTATTACTCTCTTCTAATCACTAAATTCCAAGGTGCCGAAGCATTTTGACGTATTTAGACTTGGAGTTGGATTATAATTTTTGGTGAAAATTTATATTAAAATATTCTCTATAACTTTTATGTTTTACACCAAGGCCAAAACCTAAGGAAACTAGGTGACAAACTTGACGGAAACGAAAACGGTTCAGAACTTATTCAGAGAATTGGTCAGAAAAGTGTCTCTGTTGGTCTCGGTTTTTGGGTATCCAATCAAGTCCAAATGAGCCCATTTTTGAGTACGTTCTTGTTCAACATGTCCCATACAAGTTTCATGTTTAGAGATAAGGGTAGTTGTTTGGAACAAGTTAGACTCTTTGGCCATTTTCAAAAATAGGTTTTGTCAGCAGTCGAAACTCAGTAGAGCCGATTTTGGACAGAGGGTTTGAAACAGTTTTGGGGAATCATCCCGAGGCTTTAATGTCTTATTTTTGGGTAGAAGATACTTCAATATGATAGATACAATGTGGATGTAGACCACTTTTGTAATAGGTCACTAAATATAAGGGATTTGGGCTACACAAAAATATGTGACAGAAGTGTCCCTTGAGGGCTTAAACACAACAGGGAGTTTCAAGGGGGTTTTGACCTATCAAAACTCATTATGTTGTGCTAATTTTTGGTGGATAACTAGATACACATTTTTTCTACAACTTTAATGTTTTGACCAAAACTAGAATCTCATTTTAAACTAGGGTTTTTAGGTCTACATTGTTGGCTGATCTGAAACTGACACACTTTGGTAGAATATCAATATCTCGCATTCTACTTACTCAAATGAGTTGAAACCAATTTTGGATGTATGATAACACAAAAACATAGGTCTGGATCTAAAGAACACACTTATAGCATTTTGCTACATTGAGTTATGATATTCAAAAGATCAGGGCAGAAAGGTTAAAAGGCTCAAATTGCAGGCCATGTTTAGATCTAGTCTCCTAGCATCATGTGTGTCAATGGTTGGTCCATTTCCTTTACATCCATATTTTGTACACTCAAATATGACAACTCCAGAACCTTTTCATGCCATGGATCCATTAGAAAACCTCAGGAAAACTTCAAAACACAACAGCCACACCAAAACAGTCCTAAAATCTCACCATGACGCCTTTTCGGTTCTTGACCTTTGATTTGTGTTTGAAAATGATGGAAGAGGTATTTGATATGTATAAAACCAGATGTGTTAGAGCCTTGATTACCTTGTTTAGAAGTTGTTTGTTGGTTATGGAAGGCCTCGGACTTAACTTTAGCTCTATGGTTCCTCCTCCTTCTTTCTTCTTCTTTCTTCTCTTTTCTTCTTCTTCTTCTTCTTCTCTCTCTCTGTATGTATATGCACGAAATTTATGAAGAGAATGGGTGGGTTGGGTCTCTTTTGATAGCCAAAAGTCAAATAGGAAGCTTCTTAGGAAGTTTCCTTAACCATAGGTTAACTAACCTTAGTTACTTCAAACTTAACTTGAGTTTGCGAATCTTGCCCACCAAGCTTTGGCATTCTCCTAGGTTAGCCACTTGAGTGTATATATATAATTATATATATATATAATATATATCAAAATAATTTTTTTTATTTAATTATAGGAGAAAATTAGGGTATTTTCACATTGGTTCTTTTTCATGATTTTTTTCGAGCGTAACTCTTGTCTTAAATGATTTGGACTTATAACTTTGAATTCTTATTCTCAGCATTAGGGTTTTAATATATGCTTGTGTGGTTCCACGTCTTTCCCGGGTCTCGGGCTCAAAAGGTTAAAGATCGGGCCGATTCTTCTTACCAAACTTAGGTTCGAGATTTTGTTTTTTTTGAGATGTTCTTTCTTTTGTAATTGTATCTTTGAGTTTAGGTTATTACAGAAACTTTCTCTTATATGGTAATATAGATGTATTATTCGTTTTAGTCAGTTGTAGTGTAGGAGAGATTAGAGTAATAA
>JAULJZ010223242.1:0-17531 GCA_032270985.1 Heliamphora pulchella
AAAATCTGACTTTCTAGTTTGGGTGTCTGCCATTTTGTTCAATGAAAATCATATTTTCTAGTATTTTTCACGAACAGATAATACGATGCAATTAGGTCCAAAAGTGAAATTCGGTTAATTTTCCAATGGAAATTATTGTGAATCACTGTTGAAAAATTTTTTTTAAATTTTTTTATTTTTTATTTTATTTTTGTTTAATTATAGAATCTTATTTAAAATTTTTTAATTAAAAAATAAAAAATTATTTGATTAATTTCTTATCAAAATTAAAACCTTAAAAATAAAATAAATTAATAAATTAAATTTTATGTTATTTTTGTATTAGGTATTTTTTTTTATTTAGAGATTTCTAAATAAGATTTTGTAATTAAACAAAAAAACTAAAAAAATTAAAAAATCGTTTCAACAGTGTTTCCGTTTGAAAAATTAATCGAAGTTAACTTTTGGACTTATTTGTTATAAAAATAAAAATGTAAGAGAGTACAGTGATATTTTAAAGAATAGAATGAGTGTCAGTGTTATTATCTTTAAGTACAATAAGTATAAGTGTAATTTATCCAAAATAAAATTAAAAAAAAATGAAAACTGTTTGGAATTGTTAAAAGAGAGAAGGGAAAAGTGTAAACAGGAAAATCGTAGGTATTTCTTGGAAAAGAGGGTGTTTTGATTTCAAACGCCCGTCCATGAATCCCGGCTAAAGTTAGTCAGTTAGAGGTGAACCTAAGAAAGGGAGGAGAGTACAAATCAACCTGTGAACAAATAGTGAGTTCAAATGTACCTAATTCAGACAACGTGTATGCATATAAATGTATATATACACTACCGATTGTACTCACGCTTACGCAAAAATCATAAATTCTAAGAAATTGAGAATTTATAATTTATTTTTTAATTTTTTTAACTTTTTTAAAAAATAATACAAATAATGAAAATATCAAGTTATTTTTAAGGTTTTTTTCTAAATAAAATGCCATCAAGGACTTTACCAAATTAAGTATTTTCTTATTACAATAGTATATATATATATATACACACTAGACTGTAAGTCTCTGTAACCCATGTTATGTATATAATAAAAAAAATATATTTTGGTAATATATTGAATATTTGAATTTTAATTTAGTTACATCAAAAAATTAGATAATATAAATTATACATGCGGATAAACTATAGAGTTGGAAGTTATTTTCATGTTTATTTGGTTAAAAAATTTAAAAAGTTATTTAATTTGTACGTAACTGTATCAATTATAAAATAAAAATATATATATTTCAAATTTACCTTTATTTCACGTATCTTTCTTTTAGATAAACAAAATACAACACTTATTTATAGTTCAAATTATTCATTCTAAATTTTATTTATATAACGCAAACTAGTTAAAAAATAAAGTATTTCTTGAAGTTTAAATGAATATTAATTATAAAAATTAAAAAATTAATTAAATTTACTTCACTTGGTTGTATTTTTAGTTTCTTATATTATTAAATTAATTCATGTGACGATTAATGTATCAAAATTTCACATAATTTAAGGTTTCTTTTATCATAATAAGCTATTTTTTAAACTTAATTAACGAAATATGAATTTTTAAACTTTATTTTCAACATACGTAAAAGCGTGTTTAGCAATCACGTTTTAATAAAAAACGTTTTTGCTAAACATGCTTTAAGCTTAGCCTCTACACAATGTTGTAAAATGAAAAATAACGACATGAAAACATTTTTAGCAAACACGTTTTCTGGTTTAATACATAAAATATTTTTAGCAAAAATATTTTAAATTGGTTTCAAATAAAACGTTTTTGTTAAACACGCTTTTAGAGTTTGTAAAGAAATCGTGTCTAGTAAGCACGCTTTCCTTTTGAATTTACTTTCATTAAAAGCGTGTTTACTAAATACGTTTTCTTTTTAAATTCATTTTCATTCAAAGCGTGTTTAGTAAACACATTTTTTTTTAAAATTTACTTTCATTGACAGCGTGTTTGCTAAATACGCTTTTCTTTTAAATTTAATTTACTAAAAGCATTTTTAGAAAAAACACTTTCTTTTTAGGTCCTCCTCACCACTACTATATTTTTAGGATAAATTACACTTATCTATCTATAATTTGTTTTAAAAATATAAAAAATATTATAAAAATTTTTATATTCTTTTCAATAAACTTGCTAAATATACTTTCCTTATAAGCCATCCACTCGCCATATTGGAAGCGTGCTTGCTAACGACGTTTTCTTTACAAGTTCAATCCACTTTGCTTTTTAATCATTTTGAGGAGAGAGAGAGAGAATTTTTGTATTACTTTAAAGTTCTATAAATTGTTTATATATAAAAATTAAATGGTTAAGCTTGAGTAATTATTTATATTTTTTATATAAAAACTTGTCATAATTAAGTAAAAACTTATTAAAAATAAAAAATATGTTAGCTAAAAAGTATACGAGTAAAGATTAATAAAATTTTATATGAAGGATTTTAAAAACGGAATTCCATATGTGAGAGAAAGACCGTTTGGGGAAAACTTTTAGCTTTTTTTTTTCTATTTTTGTTTTTTTATAAATTTTTTTATTATTTTCAAAAAAATAAAAAATAAAAAATAAAATTAATTAAATGATTATGCTATCCACAACCCAATGAACGATGAATAATAGGTAAAAAGTATATAGATATCTATGCAAAGTGTATTGATATTTATGAATATGGTGGGTCCCACTTCAAAAAATGTATTGATATTAGAAATTCTTTGTCTATACTAACTTATTATCTACCGTCTAATGAGCGGTGGTTAGCATGGCTCGCGATCAAAATATAAAGAAAAAAATCATTACAATTGAAAATAAGTAATACACATTTTTTGTGATTGATTTATTTTATTTTTAAATTTCTTCAAAATTTTTATTTTTTAGTTAAGTTTTTAACTTTTTATTCTTCTTGATAACAAGAATAACAACTAACTATTATTAATTTTTCGTTAATTATTTTTATTTTAATTAAAAAAGTTTGTCTCACCCTTTGATCATTTCTCGAGTTCTCCACTACCTCTATTTTTGTTGATAAGACAAAAGCTCCATTTGGACTATATTTTGTAAATTTAACTTATTTTTTTAATTTTTTATATTTTGATTAAAATATTTTTACTTTTTTAAAATTGTCTCGATGAGATGAGTAAAAAAGTAAAAGAAATTATCAGAAAAGGAAAACAATTCACTAAAGATAAAAAATAAACAACTTAAAATTTGACTTATTAGCTAATTTTTGTATTTTCTAAACTTTTTTTAGATTTTGATTAAAAAAAATATTTTTTCGAATCGTCTTGATGAGAGAAATTAACTGTACATTATTTTGAAAAAATCTATATTTAGAACAATATGAATATTTTTGAAATTGAGATTTATGATAAATGGAGATTCGGAATTTATTATTGTTTGTTAAATAAACTTTATGAAAAGTGTTTTCAATTTTAAAGAAAATCTCCAGTTTTTGGGACTTACTAATTAGATCTTTTAGCACTAAAATTTTAAAACTTACACGATCAAGTATTGTTCTTCATTATAATTGTCAAGATTAAAAATAATTTATAATTTTTTGTGGTAATATAAATTAAAAGCTAAAAAATATAATTTATTGTATTGAAAGCGTTTAGTTGTTGTACGAAAAGCTATTTTGCTAAACGAACTTTATTCTTTAATTAATCCAGCCACATTCAGTTTGGGAAACTAATTTTGGAATCGTGTAAGGAAAAATCCATCGATTGTTCGATTCAGAGTTATACATGAATGTTTAAGAGTGCAAATTTATCTTTCCAATACATTGAAAATGGAGGTCTGTATAGATCATGATAATCTCACAAAGTTGGCTGTTCGCTAATTATCCAATGGATTAATGTACCTTCAAAATTAATTTTTAAATAAGTGTAACAACACACACGTGAGCTGAGCTTATAAACACAACTTTCGTGCTCAAACACACAAGCAATACATGATTTGAATTAAATGTACGACACGTAAGACAACACACACTTCAATGATCGAATACAAACATCCCGTTCATACATTATATGTCATAGTGACATTCGAATTAACCTATACTAGAATACACCCGCACATCATGTGCTTCCATCATCGTCCGACATTTCAATATCTGATTGGTAGGTAGCATCCATGCTCCAATTGTGGTACAGTGATGCGTCATGTAGCAAACCTTCTTCTGCTCGCTCCCTTGCTGTCTGTTCACAATTGAACCTGTGTAACCGCATTTGCATGCGATTAATTTCTTCACGAAAACGATGCAAAGCCATCTGCAACTGTTGACTAGTATCAGTGGACATGTTCTTCCCTAGTTATCGTGGGATTCAAACACCAACTGCTCGACAGTTATGCACTAGGACCTCCGATTGCGTAATTTAATACTGCAACTTAGATCACATGGTGCGTATACTGTTTGTACTGTAGCAGAGGTTAGGATCTAAAGGGTACACAAAGTCATCATCACCAACCCACCTACGACCCATAGCAACGAAGTGGTCATGCACTGTATATGTCAATATCATGTTCATATATGTTGGATTGGTTAAATTGGCTAGAGGTATATGTATCTCAATCTCAACGATTGTTATTTATAGGAGACTTCAGCATGGAGTGACCGGAGAATGGATTGCTAGCGTTGTCACGTTGTTTATAGTCCTAACGATTGTCATTGAATAGCCATGCCTATGGTTCTGCACCATATTGACCACTCACATCAATATCAGGATGACCGAGTAGTCATGTTCGTCAAGAAGGCCACTAATCTAACGTCTGACAGTATGTGGATCTCACTTGGTTAGATAAAGAGTCACGTTAATAGTGAACCTTACTAACACATTCATATTATCTGGATTTTTAGCTATAGCAGCTTCTTCAATATCTAGATTTGAATATTCACTCTCCACAATTTCTTGTATTTGTTTTCTTGTATTAACAAGTACTACAAATATATAACGCAATTTAATGATCCTTTTTGTGAGATTGAATTGTATATATAATCAAAATGCTATAAATGAGGAGGTTATTACAAGCACACACTGTTATTACATGCATTAGGTTCGATCAGTATAACCGACCGCATGTCATTTCCATATCGACCTGTCGTGGCCTGTTGGGGGCATGTTCGTCTGTCGTGCCCTATTTGCTGGCAAATACCACAATGATTCAACATTCGTTGTCTTGACATGTCCATCTCATTGTGGATTCGATTATTCTGTGGACTTCTTGGCTTTGCAAGCCTTATACGGTTCGAGTTTGCAATGACCACTGGGAAGTTTGGTGTCGACCAATAATCTTCATGTGGCATTGGTTATAACTTTGTTCGCCAAACTTCTATGCTGATATTGAATACTTGGGTGCAATTAGAAATAAGGCATCTACTCTTAGATCAGCAAGAACAGCAAACATGCGTGAGCAAGGGTAGTGGTAAATCTCATATTTACCGCAATCACATGTTCT
The DNA here is from genome assembly GCA_032270985.1 of Heliamphora pulchella. Classification (NCBI taxonomy): domain Eukaryota; kingdom Viridiplantae; phylum Streptophyta; class Magnoliopsida; order Ericales; family Sarraceniaceae; genus Heliamphora; species Heliamphora pulchella. Next base: position 5,483 of record JAULJZ010223242.1, read on the forward strand.
GTTATTTATGCGAACTACATGGCGGTTTTAACCTCTTCCTTGGCAAACTGTCGTCACAACCTCGTACACCCCTTGACTTCTGTTAATTTAAGGCAATCGAGTGTAAATTACATTATTATAACTTTATATGTCTCCAACAAATATAATGAAAATATGATTTACCTATTAAATGGTATCAAGTCATGTTGGTAGCATATCTCCTGGTTGCGAAGGATCTTTTCTTGCACCGAATTCGGATATACATTTTTATTTCGGTGCATGTTCTCAGTACGACTCCTCATGCTTTCCAAATACTTAACCAGTCGATGGAATGTTGTTTCCACATAAGCAGTGATGGACATATTTCGAGCTCCTTTCAATATGTCATTGAAAACCTCGGCATAATTCATAGTCGTCACCCCCAACGAGCGCCACCATCAGGGGAAAGAGTCCATTTCACAGGGTCTATATGGGTCAACCATCTCCACCTAACTCGCTCAAACTTTTGATCTCCTCCATCTTCATGTTGAACTTTCTCTTTTGATGTTCCGTGGCAGCGGCCCAAACTAAGGATTTGAGTGGTGCTTCTTGAACTTCTCATTGAAGTTACTTTGTATGTGCCGAATACAGTACCTGTGATACCCTTCTAGTCAAACAGCTGTGTTCTCCCAGTACTGGGTAATAGCATTGTTTATGGCGACGTGGCGATCAGAGAGCAAAGTTACCCCTTTCTTATCGAGGACAATATGCTTCTTAAGGTTGATGATAAACTAGAACCAACTCTCAGTCGTCTCCTCATCTACAACAGAGAAAGTTAGCGTGAACATCTTCATATATGTAGTGACTCTAGTCGCGATAAGCATTTTTCCTTTGTACTTGCCGTACAGATAGGTACCATCTATGCATATGATAGGTGGGCAGTGTCTAAACCCACCAATGGACGGCTTGAATGCCTAGAACACACAGTTTAACGCCACCACATTGGCATTAGATAGGTAGATTAAATTTCATTCCATGGCAGTGCTAGGATTATACGTCTGCAATGCATTCATATATTTAGGCAACTTATTGTAGATCTCATCCCAGTTTTTTAATACCATTTTGACCGCTTTCGTCCTCGCTAACCATGCCTTCTTGTATGATATTTGGTACTTGTAAATGGAGTTTACAGTTATCAATATAGTCGCCAGAGCTATCTCTGGATTTTTCTGCAAAATTTTAATAAATTTGTAAATGGTTAAAGAGTTTAAGTATGATGAACGACATAAATCAGATGCAAAGTTATTAATCTTACCGCGATGTCAGCTGTGATGGATGTAGTAATAAATTGGGAGTTTAGGTTATGGTGGTCCCAATGTATCCTCTCGTATACGCAGTGGTGATCACCTGCATATTGAGTTATCTAAAGTACCCATGACTACTCTTTCTGCCGGCACGACGCCGCTAACTGCAGTTATTTTTACATTTGACCACCCAAGTTGATTTTCTCGAATCCACGACTTTAAACTATCGGTTGTTCTTTATGTGATGCAGCTTCACAGCTGTTCGGAGGTCATTTTTATCTCTGAACAACATACCCTTGCACAGCTCAGCCGTTTCTGGACTTCAAACCCTACTGCGAGAGTAAATATTGCGTGAAGTAATGGATCCGTCATTTCCCATATCTACATTCTGAAAGAATGGGATGTCAGCTGATGTAGAAGAAGGGCCAGCCACTTTGGTGGTATCACTTCCCCCTTCTCCAACGCGGCTAACGTCTTCTTCGTCATCCTCAGCATTAGCACCTTGCCCAGTACACATTAACAACGTGTTTAGGTCTTCATCTGAGTTTGACAACGCACCTCTATTGTTGACATTCAATTCGTAGTCGTCTTTTGGCTCTATGTACTTTAGAAATTGCTCCACTACTATCGCAGTTGTATCTTGCCCAACGGTTGGACTCAAAGGGAACAAAGTGTCCATGAATGATGATGACTCCCCTCTATCAGGCACTCTTGCGATCGAACGCACTATGCTGGTATTGCTTGCGGTCGATATTTCCAATGAAAATGATATATCCGATTCGGTGTATGTAGCTAGGTTATAACCCCCGAAGTCATCCCCGAAATAAGAACCAGCCGCATCTCCTGGTTGCATCAATAGTTACATAAACATTCTAGAACCATGCATGAACATTTTCGGGTCAACCGCTGGGCTTTCAATGTCTATGTAAAACTCAAGATAGTTCTCGGGGGTACCCTCAGCCAACACTAATAGCGTATCCAACGTATCATCGCCATTTATCGGTATGATCTTGTACTTAGTGACCGAACGAACCTGTGTGTGAGGCAACCTGCATTTAAATTTTAGACAATAATTGCCACTATAAGCAATCACCTTCGGCAATATCATTGCCTCCAGCTCAACAAGTGTGGTTCTCTGGGGGACATTATAAAACCCCTTTGGTTCAGTATCGTAAGATATACCTTCCTCTCGGTTATTGATGATGTTTACCCCCAGTAAAACATAATTTTCACCATGTAATAACCCAAACCCGGGGTCTCACTCTCAAGATAAGAAGTCAAACATGCATTAAATATATCGTCCTCACACTTACAACACATGGTTCCAACACCATAAACATGTAATATACTACATGGTCCAAAAAGAACAAAAAGGAAGACTACAGATCTTCCACTCCATCTGGCTCCTCCTGGTCAACCTGCATGATCATATACACCTGAAAAATATTTTCAAATCCAACATAGTGAGTCAAAGCCCAACAGAAACTAGACAAACATGTAATAAAAGCTAAACATACTAACAAAATAATATGAAGGTTACGACTCTCTCGAGCCACAAAAGGTTTTACATGATCAAAACGAAATGCGAAAAGATATGAAACTTTTCGACTCACACGAGCCTCGAAAATAGTTTTCATAAAAATTCACAATGATTCACATGCAATCTATGCAATGCAACTTCTTGGGCTTTCACCGAAGGATCGCAGCCCCATCTAATGCACCTTTTTAGACTTTCACCGAAGAACCACAGCCCCATCTAATGCATCTTCTTAGGCTTTCACCGAAGAACTGCAATCCCATCTAATACATCGTCAACCAGAGTTAACATTCATCCAACCATGAACAAATATCATGCTTCACATGCAACCCGCGCAACACACGCAACACATGCAACACGTATAACACACACCACACATATAGCCCAAAACCATATATCCGCCCGTCATTATGCATGTATAAAACTAGAGTTTTAATGCACAAACCATTTGCAAACACCACGTCTTACAAAATCACGTCATCCCTGAAGAATGAAAACAAAACAAAAACAACCCCCAAGGCCTCATCACAACAAGCCAAAAAAGAAAGAAAAACACCTCTACAAGAGTTTAGTCGACTAAACACCACCATTCAGTTGACTGAAAAGCTATTGGAATCTCAAAAAAATTCCAGTGTCCCAAGTCAGTCGACTGAACTATCCACTTCAGTCAACTGAACCACCTTACTGTCTATTCAGTTGACTGAACTCCCCACTTCAGTCGACTAAATGTCAGAGAAAAGCAAACCCTAGCCGACGGAAAAAGCTTCACAGCCCAAATCGAACCAAACAAACCCACCTTTTGAAAACCTCGGATATACACGAGTCTAACAACATGTAACAAACCATGAAAACCCAACAACCTCATAAAGAACACTTTAAAATCCCCTTTTTTTATTCAACCAAACCAATTTCAAGAACAAAAACCAACTTTTACGAACATGAAACAACTTTTTATGCATTTAGACATGGTAAAAATACATACAATTCCACGTAGGACCCCTTTAAGATATGAGAGTTTAGGATCCTACCTCGTTGAGTTAAAAACTCGACGCTTCAAAGTCCATGAAAAATGAACATCGTCGAAACGAGATTTCGTCAGAATGAACACGAAGCCCTTGGCGTGGATAACAAGGATCCGCTATTTGATAGCCAAAAACCAAGCTCGGGCCCCCCAAAAAGTTAAAGAGAAGACAGAGGTTTTGATTTAGTTTCAAAGGATTGAGAGAAAAATATCTAACAAATATCTAAGGGTTGATATTTATAGGGTCCACCGAAAATATCTGTGAGACCCTGACCCTTTTTAATTTTGGTAATGTTTTGACGTGTTAATTATTGTTTTTACAATAGCATGTTTACATGCGTTTTATGCTTGTTTGGGCTTAGAAATGCATGTTAGGTTGGTTACTGGGGCGGTTGGGTGTTGTGGTGTGAATCTCAAAAAAAAAAAAAAAAGATACTTTCGTGGCCTATAAATATCTAGCCTTAAATATTTTGGTGGAGATATTTTTCCAAAGCTCGAAGGCTAAGTCTTTTTTTCCAAAGAAAAACATCTGCCTTTTGTCTAGTTTTCTTAGAGCTCAGGACTTTGTTTTTGGCGATCGGGTAGCGAATCCTTGCTATCGGCACCGAGGGCTATGCGCTCATCCAGACGGAATTTTATTTCGACGAAGCTCGTTTTTCATGGAGTTCGAGACTTCGAGTTTTGACTCAACAAAGTAGGATCCTAGACTATTTTGTCTTTAAAAGGTGCTATGTGCAATTATATGCGTTTTTACCGTTTAAAAATGTATAAAACGTTGGTTTATGTTTCAAAGGTTGGATTTTGGTTCAAAATCGCTTTTGGTTGATTTTGGTTGGATAAAAAGGAGTTTGAGGCTTTTCTTTCAGTGTATCTTTGTTATTTTGGGTTTGTGTATGCCCGTGGATTGCAAATGGGGTGTTTGGCTGGTTGAATTTGAGGCTGAGAAGCTTTTTCTGTCGCTAGAGTTTGCTTTTCGCCATCACCCAATAGCCTGTTCAATAATTTGAAAACTTTGCTTTTTGTGTCGACACATTTTCTATTTGTGTCGACCTTTTTCTTCCTGTTTGTGTTTGACGCTCCTGTGGCTGTTACGTAGAAACTCTCTGTTCTTTTGTGTTGACACCTTTTGCTGTTGGTGTCAACACATTTTCTGTTTGTGTCGACACATTTTCCTTCTGTTGGTGTTGTGTATTCTGTTGTTGTTTGTGTCGACACCTTCGCTTCTTATGTCGACACCTTCGCTAGTTGTGTTCACACATTTCTGTTTGTGTCGACACTTTTGCTGGTTGTGTTGACACATTTTCTGTTTGTGTCGACACCTTTGCTGTTTGTGTTGTCACTTTTTCTGTTGGTGTCAACCCTTTTCTTCCTTTATGTGAGAAGAATTTTGAGATCGTGGTGAGTTCTATGAGCCCTTAGTTCACTAGAATGTCATATTTTATGTTTTAAACCATATTTGTTTGGATAAAAAGCATGTTTTGCACTTTTTCTTGGTTATTATATGATATGACTTGTGGATATTTTGTTTTCAAAAGGTGGTTTTGAAAACGATGGATTTGTGAAAATCTCGACAAACTGTGTTTTAGAGGTTTGGAGCTAACCCTCAGGGTTGAGTATCAGATTTGTATCATTTTGATAAAAATGGTGGGAACATTTTTGAAATGTTTTTGTTTGATCTCCGTGCTTGATGAATGGATCTTTATACATGTTTAATGTATAATTGTGAAAATATTTTTATAGTCGAGCTTCGGACTGATTTTGAAATGATTCTCTAGATGTGCTAGGATAATGAGTATTTGGCACGAGTTTCCTTCTGTGAGAGTCTAGAAACGTGCGCAGAGTAGGTACCTTTGTCCTTCGGGGTAATTCCCGTAAAGAAGGGGTGGGTGCTTTTTGTCTCTCGAGTTTTGGGCCCGTAAATGAAGTAGTTTACGTTGTGGTGGCTACATATAGAACTTGTCATTACCTAACAGGTCTTAAATGAATCAGGGATAGGTAATGGATAAGAGTCTATAGTTGTTATCTCTGTCCCTTTTGATAGAGTCGTTACATAGGAATTATTTTCTTTTCCTTGGCTGTGTGATCCAAGTGGAAAATAAAGTTTTGCTTACTATTTTTTTAATAGTTAAACGTTGTTTGCATTGTTGAAATGCCTGATTTTGAGGATGGAAAACTATTTTAGAGGCTTCTGGGAGTCTGATGAAAAACTTAGAGTTTTATGAAGTAAAATCGTTTTTGGCTCATGTGGTTGAGTTAACTTTATGCTATGTGATTGCATATCTTGCTTTACGGCATTATCGTTTGTTTCTATTGGGTTTTGGCTCATGTTGTGGAATTTGTTAAAATATTTTTCAGGTGAACGTGGTCTTGTAGGTTGACCTTGAGGTGCCCGAAGGTGGGTGATGACAAAACTTTTGTTTTATCTTGATAGTTAGTTTATACCTGTTGTATATGCTTCATGTTGTAAAGCATGTATATTTCTTATGGCCGTGGGTCGATGTATGCATGTCTAATGCTTTCGAGAGAAACCTTGGGTTTGTTTTATTTTGGTTTTGGTGGTTGTTCATGGGTTTTTCATGTGACTCGGAGTTTGGGGCGTGACAACTTGGTATCAGAGCACTGGGTTCGAATACCTATGAGCTATCGAAAGATGGTGCATCACCTTGTAAGGAAAGATGTGTGTGTGCTTGGTTACCTATGTTTATGTTCTAACATGAGCATGATAGCTTGTCATGTATATATGAGTATGGAGTTTGGACCTTATGGTTGATTAGTCTTGCCTTCGAGCATTTGGACTAACAACCTTGGGAGCCAAGGTAAAAATGCATTTCTCGGACGTGATTTCTAGCAAGAAATCTAAGTATGTTATCCAAAGTGACGCGTCATTCTTATTAGTTCTCCTCAGTATGTGTGATGTGTTTGCATAATTATTTTGGCTATGTGTTAGCATGATTATGTGGCATGTGTTAGAAAGAACATGATAGATCGACCTTAGGGTGTTGTGTTTTGTATTTCTTTTATATATGAACCAAACACCCTTGGAGACGACGAGACCGTGGTTTGGGTCTTGGATGTGCGACTCAGTTGCAGTGGTTGGTGAAAGATAAGGTAATGGATTGAGCGTCGATTGCTTGGTGTGTTGTAAAACTCATCGGTGAGTTGGGTTTAGCCGTGTGAGGTTGGCCGCGGTTGGTAAACTGTTGAGTGTTAATATGACCAGAGTTTTATTCGGGTGTAGTTGAAGCATGGTTAGTGGCTTGATTATGGTAGGTGGCTCCTCTTGGGAGTATGTTACCAGGAGTTGTAGTTGTGTTATGGATAGCCTTGTGAGTAAGGGCGATGGAATGTCGGAGACCCTGGGAATCAGTTGTTATGACTGGATATGTGAATAGTGATAATCCCTTTTGGTTAAGGTTTGGTGTACATGGTTTTGGTCGTGTGATGGATTATGTATGTCTTGAGAGATGCTATATCATGAGCCATATACTCGGGATAGGGTATAGACGGGAACATAGTAGATGGGAGCATAGTAATCCTTGGCTGGATGTATGTTGAGATAGTAGAACATAAGTAGTTCTAGAAATATGCCCTGCTAGCTGCGTGCTGTCAGTTGTCAGAGTAGTGTCTGATGATCTTAGACGTGGTATACCTTACGGAGGTTTGAGAATTGAGTTACGAGTGAGTAAGCTCGAGGATATGGGGATGAGTATGAGTTGTAGATATGCTGGGAAAAGCATGGGTCGCGGCTACGTTGGAATGTGTAAGAGTTTAGATTACGGTTCTAACATACGACGAGTATTAGGTTTGTAGGATTCCTACAAGAATGCAAGTTCATGGTTCGATTGTTATCCAAGTGATTAGGAGATCGTGTCTGGGAATCGTGCTGGGTGCATGTGGTTGGCTTAGTGTTGAGACGATGTATCCCGAGTGTGATATGTCTGGAGGTTGTTTGTGTTCGACCATAGGTTCAAAGATGGGTATGTTGTTTGCCCATGGGAACAAAGTGTGAAGTAACAAGGTTCAGTAGTGTACCGTGTGGTTTGAGTGACCTGGAGCGATAGGCGAGAAATCATGGGTTATGATGCCTGTGATCGATGTGTGCTCGGAGAGCAGAAGCGTGGAAGGTGTCTGTATGGTTAAGGAAGTTATTAGTAGCTTTGGATGAAAGGTTCCAGGATTAGAGTTCCTTTGTTTGGCGCCGTAATCTTTCTATGTGAGCTGCTTGGACAGTGGGCTCGAGGCCGTGACGTGGCAGTGGTTCGCCTAGCAGGAGTTAGGTGAGTAAGCGCAACCTCGTGAAGTGAGATCTTGGCGTGATGGGAATGTTAACGTGCGTCTCTGTGTATACCTAGTAATAAGCTCGTAGTCCTTTGGGATGTGTTGTATAAGGTATGCGGATTGACGGTGTTCACGTGTGTGAATGAGGTCTGAGAGTTGAAAGCATGGTGTAGCAGACGATCCGCATATCGTGATCGGTGTTGATTGCAATTGTTGACTGTAGTCGATGTGCCCTTGAGGTAAGATTTACTGAGTTCTATAGGGGCCAAGTGTTGATGAGTATTGAGTACGCCGAGATTGGGTCATGGTTCCTTGTTGGCCACTTTCTCTTTCTCTAGATAAAAGAGTGTTGTTCATCTTGGTTGGATGCAGATGTTGGAATCTCGATCGATTTAGATTGGGTTGTGTTCCCTGTGGGGTCGAGTTGGTAGACCATGAATGCTTATTTTTGTAGATAAGGGAGTTGGTGTTGAGACGTAGAGTTCTTTCTGCAGTGATCAGCTGATGATCGTTAACTGTTGTTTATAGCTTATTCTGGATGGTGTGTGTCATACCCAAAACTTCGGGCCACGTGAAACACCCATAAACAACAACCACAACACCCAGCCCGAGAATACACTCTCAAAATAAATATATATGCATTGTATATAAAAGCCAAACGGCAAACAATACAAGGCTCCAACACCGAGAAACATGTATTAAGCATACATGATACAGATAGAAACAAAAAGGAAGACTATAACTCTTCCACCTCTCCAGCACCGCCAGATCAACCAGCATGACCGATACCTGAAGAAAAGCAAATCCCACATCGTGAGCTAAGGCTCAGCAGAAACTAGACAAGCATACAATATGAAAAAAACATGCTAGAAAAAAAATCGAAGTGCAGGTTTAGACTCTCTTTCAAGCCTTAAAAACAATTTGAAAATGATTTTAGATCGCGACTCACGAGAGCCATTAAAAACAATTTCACAAGCAATGGGAAAGCGAGGATAAAAACCATTTTTCGACTCATCAGAGCCTTGAAAACGATGCTAGTATTACGACTCCCGTAGGCCGATAATCAGTATTTCGACTCCCATAGGCCGATAATACCGTTTTAAGAAAATTGGTCTATCCGTCATAATATGCAATACATGCAATCCATGAAACATATAGTAGTATACAACATAGTCAAAGGTCGACTCCTACGAGCCATGAATGCAACACAAACAGAATTAAACTGACTCTCCCCTGAGCCCTAACAACAGGTATACATAAACCTCGACTCTCACCCGTGCCCTAATAGCATATACACATAAACATCGACTCTCTCTCGAGCCCTGACCACATACAATTCATATATATCTTCTCGGACATTCACCGAAGGATCCTTATCCGCCCCACTATGCTTTGTCGACCAGGGTCAACAGATATCTTCATAGACTTTCACTGTAGGACCATTATCAGCCCTCATCACAAATCTTCACGAAATTTCACCGTAGGACCATTATCTGCCCTCCATATACACAATGCAACATATGCATATAAAATAACCATTCACGATCACAAGGACCACACAGGACCACATATCTATCCTACAACATGCGAGAAAAAAACTAATTATCTTAGTTTTATAAACATAAGATCATGTATAACTACGACGTTTCACATACAACGCCAAAACCACGTTGTCCACACACATATTCCGTGCATAAATAAACTAGAGTTATAAATGCCCATAACAAGTTATAAACACACATAGCCATGTAACCTCACAGCATGACGCCACCCGTCACATAACCCGACACGACATCACATGCCGCACACCAGTTATTCGATACCCGAACGACCCATCCACAAATCGAAACCGGTCCACACACCGGGATAACCAAACCACGGACCTGCACGTCCCGAACATAACCAACACACACACAACCGTACCACAACTCCTCAAATTTAACCATGCACGTCAACCCAAGGACGACATCTAAACGAAGCACCCGAGGCCACAACACGACCCCCAAACCAACACACGACCAACCGAACCCCAAAAGGAATCGATAGGTATTTTAATCGACTAATGCCATAAATTAATCAATTGAATACCATAGGACGCCAACCGAAAACCAAGAAACCAACCAAAACCACAAACACAACACTGCCCAGGTTCAGTCGACTGGACCCCAACCCCCAGTCGACTGAACAACACACTTGAAACTCGAAAACGCCAAATAGCCACGGTTCAGTCGACTGACCCTCGAAGTTCAATCAACTGAACAGAGGCGAGAACAGTTTTCGAACACTGTTTCAGCCTCCAAAACCTCGATTCAACGCCTTTAAACCCCGATCTAACACCCTCGGACATCCACACGCCCAAGCCAGATAAAAAACCCTCGAAAGAAACTCTCGAAACACGATTTCATCCATCGAAATCGACTAACAACCGATTTTTAACCCAAAAATCTAACTTTTACAGAAAATCAGACATACATCTATCCGACCGATAAAAATACACCCGATTACACGTAGCACCTTTATAAAACATACAGGTCTAGAATCCTATCTCGGTGAGTTTAAAACTGGACATCTCATCCACGTGCAAAACTGAGCTTCGCCTGAATAAAATTCCGTCTGCATCAACGCGTAGACCACGACGCCAATAACAAGGATCGGCAGTCTGATCGTCAAAAATTGAGCCCCAGGCTCCCGAGAAGTTAGAGAGAAGGCAGAGAAAAAATAGAAAGCGTGTTGGAAAAATTTTGAAAAATATCTTTTGAAAATATCTAACTCTAGATATTTATAGGCCTCTAAAATATATTTTTTTTGAAAATTTTCAAAATTCGCACCACAACAGCCCACAGCCCTAGGAACCTACCCCGTATATATATCTAAGCTCAATCATGCATCAAAAATAATAAAAACATGCTCAAACGAAAATACGTAATGTGCGTCCAAAAATGCCAAAAAAGAAAACGTGTTAGGGTCTCACAACTCTACCCTCCTTAAAGGAATTTCGCCCTCGAAATTCAACATAAGGTCAAAAGAAATGACCCCGTCGATCACAATTGACACAGGTACACGAGATGGTCAGCCAAACCATTTTTAGGATATAATCAAACATGGTCAGGCATCCTAAACAATGGCCAACTATCTTAAAGACACGGGATCTACCACTCACCCCAACCTCAGATCCTCACCAACCGCTATCTCAACACAGCACACCACCCACGGAATCCATCACCAACTCTCAAACAAATGCAAAGAAGAAGCTGCCCCAAAGCATGCATACTCATAAAGTACCTCTGCTCGCTGAAGGCAGATCTGCATCATCCGGCACTAATGGTGCCCTTGAAGAACCAGGAGCTATAAGAGAATACGCTCGGGGTAATCCCATTCTGGCCTGTCCACCAGAACTCAACACTATCGGTTGCCGCACTGACAGAACTGAAGTTACCCTATCTGTTCCCCGAGAAGTCTGAACTGCCGGATACTACTGTCGATCCCGTACAAATGAACCCTCTCGTGTGCCCGCCATACTCGGCGCATCCTTCCTCTGGGGACAAGTCCTGCATATGTGTCCAGTCTGACCACATCCAAAACAAATCGGCAGTCCTCCCCCTGTGACTGATCCAGTATGGGACTCTGGGACTGCCTCAACTGCGAATCCTGATGCTATCTCGGCTATGGGCAATCTGATACACGATGCCCCGGCTGTTCACACCGATAACATCTCAACTCCCTCTGCTCTAGCCTCCCAGATGAAGCTACTGATGGTGCTTGTGTAGAGAACTGTTGTGGTAACCCAGATGGATGAAAGCTAGTACCGGAAGACCTCTGCCTCTTGCTGGAACGTCCACCTATTTGTGCCTTGGTCCCATCCTATGATGTCTGGGCCTCCCTAGAAGCTCGAATCTCAGTCATAGTGTTCTCCACCCTCGCTGCTGCCTCCACCAGCTCTGTGAACACACG
>JAULJZ010223253.1:0-17531 GCA_032270985.1 Heliamphora pulchella
AATGGACAAGAGTCTATAGTTGTTACCTTTGTCGGTGTGGCAGAGTCGGTACATAGGATTACATTTTATTGTGTCTCCTCGGCTGTGTATCCCGAGTGGAGAATGCAGTGTTTTACTGCTTTTCCTTAACTGTGGCATGATATCTGTCAGGATTATATGCATGGTTTCAATGATGAAAAACTTGTGATTTTGAGAGAAAAACCTGTTTGGCTTTTTTGGTTGAGTTAGCTCCCACCTCATGATTACTTGATTTGTATTACACTTTTACTGTCTATGTTCTATTGGGTTTTAGCTCACGGTGTGGGATTTTTACTGTAAAAAATTTTTCAGGTGAGCACGTGGAGTTGACCTAGTTGCAGTGGTGATGGAAGATTTTCTGTAGTTTTTCCTTTTTGGAGACATGTACTTTTACAAGTGATGCCTGTGAAGGCTGGTTTTGTACGCCTTTGGGCGATATACTTATTCATGTATGAAAATGCATGTTTATCGTTTATGAAAGTTGAACTTGGGAAATCTTTTATTCAACTGCTGTATTTTGATTTCCAACTGTAAAACCTATTTTTCCTAAATGGGTGTTTTGGTGGGCTTTCGTGTGACCCTGGTGTTTGGGGCGTGACAAAACAGATCCTAAAGATCGAGTCAAGATCTAAAGGGAGCACGAACAGACAAGTCAAAAATCAAGTCAAGATCTAAGAACCTGGCTGGGGATAAGATAATTAAAAGGATCGAGTCAAGATCCTAGAAATTATTTTAATCGAGAGAGTAACAACGAATTGATAGGTCGAGTTAAGATCTAACAACCCGAAACGATAATGGAGTAAAGATAACTAAACGGTCGAGTCAAGACTTTAAAGTCATTCTCTTCGGGGAGAACCACAAATTAATAAGTCAAGTCAAGACCTAAAAATTCGGGATGAAACATAGGATAAAAATAATTAAAAAACCAAGTCACTGCTTAAAATTAAATTTATCGAAAGGAGAGACCATGAACTAATAGGTCGAGTTAAGACCTAAAAATTTGAATGAAACACGGGATTAAAATAATTAAAAGCCAAGTCACAGCTTAAAATTAAATTTATTGGAAGGAGAGACTACGAATTAATAGATCGAGTCAAGACCTAAAAACTCGAGACATGATCGGGATAAAAATAATTAAGAAGCCGAGTTAAGGCTTAAAATTATTTTTATTGGAGGGGATAACCACAAATTAATAGGTCGAATCAAGATCTAAAAATTAGGAACGAAATATGGGATAAAAATAATTAAAAGCCAAGTTACGGCTTAAAATTAAATTTATCATGAGAAAAATCCACACACAAAGATTTTTCTTAAATTATTTTTGAAAAACACCCAAGATTATTTTTAGAAAAACACACACACGAAATAAGAAAAATTGTTTTTAAGGGGAATTATTTTTTTTGAAAATTATTTTTGAGAACGTACACAAAATACGAAGTCAACAAACACATACTAAAAGGGAATACACACAATGAACGTATGAAATAAAGAGAAAATAAGCTCCCAAAAACATAACAAAAACCAAACAGCCCCTCCCAACACCTAATGAAGACCTACGGACATGGCGGTCATCAAGTGCAGGTATGACATGACAATTGACATGTTGGCAGTCGCCAAGCCCAAACCCCTCTGACATGGCGGTCACCAAATCAAAATCCTTCCAATACGGCGATCGCCATGTGGTGTTTGAAAAACCTGGCAGTTGCTATAATGGAAGGTGGTGACCGCCACTTCACGCACGTATATGGTCTCCCAGGTGCGCGAGCCTGGTTCATTCTCTCATCCCTCACTCTCTCTCTAGCTTCCCTTGCTCTCCCAAGCTCTCTCAAACTCTCTTTGCTTTCCTTTGATCTTTTAGCCTTCCTCTCTCTGCTCTTTCTGACATGGCGGGCCCCGGTCATCTTGAGAACATCGCTGGAGCTATCCGCGGCTCTTCTGCGAGAGAGAGCTCCGTTATGGGGACTCTCGGAGGTACGACCTCCAGCCTTCCCGCCGGCGGGGTCACCACCACGCAACCCTCTCCTGCGATGGACGCCCTCGTGCTTGAGGCGGAGCGTGCCTCCCGACGTGTAGCCGAGAAGGAGGCACAAGCAGCTGCTGAGGCACATGCAGCTGCAGATGCTGTTGCTGAGGCTAAGATGGCCGACTTTCTAGATCCCAATGCTGGGAAGGGTCATCTAGCACCCTTCGACGCGCATACCTATGCTCCGGTCCCCCATCGCCTGCTTTATGGTGGGATGCGGCGTTATGAGCTGCCTACGGATTCCATCGCTGCTGATGTTCTTCTCCGGGAGTATGTTTTTATGAGCTTCCTACGGTCCCCCATCGCCTGATTTTCTTACTTGTTCAATACCAGAGTATGTTTTTATGATATATCAAATATAGACGCATGCTTGGGGTTCCCCATATGAAATGATGATGTGATTTGATATGATGAATGATGATATTGATGATGATTGATGTGTGGCTGATTGAGATCTTAGCTTAAATACTCGTGACACTTGATTTTGAACAAACAATAAAAGAGGCGATTATTTTAGCAAAAATTACAAAATAAAATGCATAAATTTTTTATTTTTATTTTTAGAAAAACACAAAAAAAACTAAGGGATTGATTTTTGTTTATTTTATTTTTAGGGATAAACATAAAAATAAAAGGGGCGAATTTTTTTTTTTTTTTTTGGGGGGCTAGACATAAAAAGTCTACAATGAGAAAATTTTCAAAAATTCTAAAAATTTAGAAAAAACTTTTGTTGAAAATCCTAAAATCTAGTGTAAATTTTCAAAAATCACAAACTCTATGGCTTCTTTAAAAAATCTAGAAAATTAAGAAATTTTTTAAAAAATCTTAAAAATTGATCAAAAATCCAAAAAATTTAGGAGAAATTTTTCAAAAAATCCTAGAAATTTAAGAAAAATTTTTAAAAAATCGGGGCGAACCTTTTTAGAAAATTAGAAAAATTCTTAAAAAATCTTAGAAAATTAGGAAAAATTTTCAAAAATCCAGAAAGTTAGGAAAATTTTTAGAAAATCTTGGAAATTTTTGGAAAATTTTCGAAAGAAAATTAAGGAAAATTTTTAGAAAAACGGGGCAAATTTTCAAAATTCCTAGGAAGTTAGAGCAAAATTTTCAAAAATTTTAGAAAATTAAGACAATTTTAGAAAATCGAGGCGAAATTTTCAAAAACTTTAAGAAAATTTAGGAAAAATCATAGAAAATCAAGGAAAATTAGGACAAAAGAGGCAAAACACAAAGATTATATATATATATATATTATTTTTTTAGCAGAATGATTAACACAAAATGATAGAGATTTGCCTAGCGCACTAGGACTTAAGGTTCCTAGTTTTCTACTAGGACGTGAAAAAACCAAAATGAACCTAGGGTTAGGGAGATTTGCCTGGCGCACCAAGGCTTAGGGTGCCTTGTCTTTTAGGGCTTGAAACATTTGCCTGGCTCACCAAGGCTTAGGGTGCCTTGTCTTCTAGGGCTTGGAGTTCCTATCTTCTACTAGGACATGCAAGATTTTCCTGCCGCACCAAGGCTTGGAGTTCCTAGTCTTCTACTAGAACGTGCAAGATTTGCCTGACGCACCAGGGCTTAGGGTGGCTAGTCTTCTAGGGCTTGAAAGATTGGCCTGGCTCACTAGGGCTTAAGGTGCCTAATCTTTAGGGCTTGAGAGATTAGCCTAGCGCACCAGGGCTTAGGGTGCCTAGTCTTCTAGGGCTTGAAAGATTTGCCTAGCTCACCATGGCTTAGGGTGCCTAATCTTTAGGGCTTGAGAGATTAGCCTAGCGCACCAGGACTTAGGGTGCCTAATCTTTAGGGCTTGGGGTTCCTAGTCTTCTAAGGTTTGAGAGATTTGCTTGGCTCACCAAGGCTTAGGGTGCCTAATCTTTAGGGCTTAAGAGAACCGAATGGTCATCATACATACACGAACTTAGGATTCTACTTGTCTTTTCCTTTTCAGGCTGGCCATTATATCAAAGGCTTCGAGGGTTCTGCCTTCGAGGAGGTGTTGGAGCGGTACGATGCCCTCCCTGCTCCCAGTCAGGCTGTCATCGATGCCTCCGGCTTTGCTCGGTTCATACCCTTATTGGGTAGGATGAGCAATGATCAGGTCTGGCTGACAGCCTTGGCCGAGAGGTGGTGGAATACCACCAACACCTTTCATTTCACCACTTTGGAGGCTACCATGATGCCTCTGGACTTCTCTCTTATCACGGGCATCCGAGTGGAAGGAGCCCCCATTCCGTTCAATCCATCCATTGCTCGATCAGCCGACGCGCTGCTGTACCTACTCGGGGCTATTCCAGGGTAGATGGACAGAGATCGGGTCCAGTACACCTGGTTCTTCGAGCGGTTCAGACATTTCCACTACACCGAGCCACGCCAATTCGAGTGGGTTGCCTGAGGCTTTCTGATGTATATGTTCGGTACCTCATTGTTCTCGAACACGGAGAACACCGTTCATTTACATTACCTGGGTGCCTTGGCTGGTCTTAATCGGGTTGCTTCATATGACTGGGGAGGAGCTGCTCACGCCACCCTCAACGGCTTCATGCAGACTCTGACCCGGTTCCCCCAGGAGCTCAGTATAGGGGGATACTGGAGGCTCTGGAAGGTACGGTTTAGTTTCTGCGCATTTCCATTTATTTTCGTTATCTATTATCTGCTTGCTGGCATCTTCTTCTTTGCAGTTGTGGACTTATGAGTTCCTCAGGCTTCATCTCCCGGCGAACTCCGCAGCAGACCCTCCAGTCATTCCCCGTGCAGCCCGGTGGTCTCGAGGGCTGAAGGGGAAGAAGGCTGGGGGAAGGACATTGATCGCTTCCGAGTATCATTGGACAGGCTGACCCCCGACTAGGTATCATTTTACTATTTATTGCACTACATCCTGTTCACGACTATTCACTGCACCGCATCGTACTGGACTGTTCTGCACACTGATCACTGTATTCTGTTCATCACACTGCATTGTTTACTATTCTTCGCATGGCACTATATTTTGAACTGTTGCAGGTCCACCGGGATGTCTAGAGAGGGGTAGAGGATCGGGCTGTCGCAGATCTAATGCGCAGTCAGGACCTCACCTCGAGGCAGATCCTACTGGAGGGTCCATTCGATAGGGAGTACTATCTTGGAGAGCGGGTGGTCCGCCAGTCGCTCGGCCTTGATCACTTCCGGATACTGGTGGTTCCTCCAGTACGTATGCGTCGGATCGATCTTCTAGGACGCGTTGACCTCCTCCTAGAGATGGTGGGGACCCACGCCTCGGAGCTATTGGTGCCAAAGGGGGACTATACAGCCTCGGCCCGGGCACACTTACTGGGACCACTAGGATCCGGCCCGACTGCCCCTGGTGGCAGGAGGAGGGGACGGGCATCGGAGGATGCTGATGCCGGTGCTGCTGGAGCTGCTGCTGTTGGTGATGTTGCTGACGGGATGAGGGGCCCACGGATTCAATGGGATGTCCAGACCGTAGCGTATGGATACCCTTTTCCTCTGCCAGTTTTTGTTCCGCCAGCACTGGAGTTCAGAGCTGACATCGGCCAGGTTTGTCTTTTACCTTTCCTTGAGTTACTTACTCTTTTTACTTGTCTAGTTTTCTTGAACTGCTCTCTTTTATTCTTTACAGATCAACCAAGTTTGGTTAGATCGTACGATGCTGATGGTCACCGGCCTGAGGGCGCTTGTTTGGCAGATAGATGCCTCGATGTAAGCAACCGGCGTTGCTTTCACACCAGTGGCCATTGTGAGTATCTTGCAAGCCTCTTTTAACTTTTTTGTACTCAATTTTGATTTTTTTTTAACAGCTACTGGCATAGTATCACCACTGGCTCCAGTTAGGCCTCCTACTCTAACCTCAGCCCCAGCCCCAGCATGAGGTCGTGGTTCGCAAGCATCTTCACGAGCTCGCTCCAGAGGATCCGTCTCTTCCACTCGTAGTCGCTCTAGAGCCGTGTGTTCTTTCTCCAGCAGCAATGGTGATGGTAATAACGACATCGAGCGGGTCTTCAAGGATGTCAGCTCGGACGAGGCCGGTCCTTCCTCTCGCCGAGTCTGCCCGAGGCATATCTGAGAGAGAGAGAGAGCTTCCCCACCAATTTCATTTATTTTCAAATACACTTCCTTTTTATACATTTTGGTTTTTCATGGGCCTGCGCCCCAACTTGATGCTTTTATGGGCCTACGTGCCCCTGTTATTGTTTATTAGGCCTGGGAGCCCCAGCTTACATTATGTTACATTCTACCACTTTTTGTTACATTTTCGAGCCTTCGTGCCACTTACTGCCATATATTCATCTGTCCTGTATGGTTTATTTTGTACTTACTGCTCAATTTGTCATGAATGCATAATACAAATGTCCAAATTTACACTGACCGCAGAAACTGCAAACTGATACACACCACCATGTTTAAACCTGGCGGTCGCCACTATCTAACATGGCGGTCGCCACTTCCACAAGACTGACATGGCGGTCGCCACAATCCGATATGGCGGTCGCCTGGTCAAAGGGCTGATGTCATTATACGGTGCCCTTTCAAGTTGGCGGCCGCCTACTCAAAGGTGGCGGCCGCCATATTTATTGTACTTTTTGCAACTTTTTTGATCTCCAGCCATTCCATGCCTTATAAATACAACCCTAGAGGCCCCATTTTCTGTTGTTTTGTCCCAGATGACTAATCCCCTTTCTTCATGGATTGAGGCATTCTTCCATATCGAACGTTTAAACCTTACCCCTTTCGGTAGCAACTCCTTATTTCCTCTCATGGCTATAGAGATTAACGGACCTTTGTTAAAAGCAGCTGCTCAGTTATGGGACCCGCAATCTTACGTCTTTCGGTTCGGCCTTAAAGAGCTATGCCCCACCGTAGAGGATTTTGCTGCTATTTTGGACCTGACTCCGCGGAGTTCCATCATTGTTCCCACATTTTTCCTCTCGACTCAGCAACAAGTGATGCAGCTCTATAGTCTGTCTAGGATGGAGGCTTCTCTGCTGACATCAGGTGACTACCTTGACATTTCCTGGATTATTGAGAAGTTTTGCCCTACCAGTGACCTTAGTGACCTCAATTTTCAACTGCGGTGATGTTATGATCTTTGTTTCTGTCTTCTTGTCCGGTATCTTCTTGTTCCCTCTGACGGGCGAGTTAGCGGCGCACTGGTTGACATTGCTGGTCAGATGTGGATGGTGAAGGACTTTGTACCACTTGTCTTAGCCGAGACACTGTTGGGTCTAGATGCTATTCATCGTGGCGAAACCACCACTTTTGCTGGCAGCCCTTTGCTTCTTCAGGTAAGCTCAAACCTTTCTCATACTTCTGTCATACTACAAGCTTCTCTCTTATTGGTCTAACTTCTACTACAGATCTGGCTAATGGAGAAAGTAAATATTGTACAGAAACCTCCTACCGATAGACATAGTGCTGCAGTTTTCCTTTATCGCCCCTACTATCAGATATGCAATACTGAGGCAGTCTGGTGATAGTACCTTTCTTCTTTAACTGGCCCAGATATTACTTGGCAGTGCCCCTGGTGGCGAATCCTTGTCATGACTCTGACTACCATGGACCACCCTGGTGTTCTGCTGATTGGTCTGTGTCAGACTACTTTCTATATCCCTGTCGGATCCTGCGACAGTCCGATCATGGTCAAGTTATCCCTCACAATATCCGAGGTCGTTTGTTTTCATCTGCACTGCGGGTCCCATTTCTAGCATTGTATTAAGATGCCTAGCCGTCTCGTCCACAGATGGAGATGCAGGAGTTGCAGTGTCCCGATCTTTCTACCAAGTACATGACATTGCGGATGTACGATAGGGAGAAGAAAGACAAAGACGAAGGAAAACACGCAGCAAAAAGGAGGAGGATTTGAGGCCTCCTATTTTGTTTTAAAGATTTCATAGCTTTTCTCTTTATTTTGTTTGTAGAGTTTAGGACTTGCGCGCTCTCCCTTTTATTTTCAAAACTTTGTAACCCAAAGCTAAAGTAATGAAAAGAAGGTTCAAAATTATCCAAATGACTTTATTATCAAAATTCAAAAATAAATTTGCATTGGTCTTACTTAGATTCAAAGATGGTTAAAAACAAAGAATGTGGCCGGACTTTTTAAAAGAAGCTGCCAACATATCCCAAGAAAGTGGAATCAGGCCATAACGTAGTTCGAGCTTGGCTTTCAATCGGGTATTGACACTTTCGTTTTGTGATGCCCTAACTTTTGCCAAGGTCGCCCTTTCGAGTTTTCAACCTTGTGGGCTACTCTAACTTTTGCTTGAATTGCTTTTTCGATTTTCAACTTAGCGAGCTTTCATTTTCTCTTTATTTTTACCTCAGGGATAATACTTTTTAAGTTGATCGAGATTTACTAGAGTAGAGAACACATTGCCATCCAAATCCATAATAATGACTGTACAACCGGCCATGATGGTTTTGATGAGAAACGGTCCAAACCAGTTTGTCTTGAATTTTCCTCTCGAGACAAAGATAGGAGCTCTAATTTCTTTAAGAACAAAATCTCCTTCTCTGAGAACCCGGGTCTTGACCTTCTTATTGAATGCTCGAGCTATTCTCCTTTGGTATCCTTGCACATGAAATAGAGCCTGCAGCCTTCTTTCATCAAACAAGAGTAACTCTTCCATTTGGTTCCTTTGGCACTCTGCTTCTGAAATACTGGACTCAGCCACTACTCTTAGTGAAGGAATTTTCATCTCAATGGGAAGCACGGCTTCCATCCCGTACACTAAAGAGTATGGCGTCGTTCCGGTTGAAGTTCTAATTGACGTCTTTTATCCCTAGAGTGCAAATGGTAGATGTTCCAGCAAATTCTTGTGTGAGTTGATCATCTTTTGCAGAATTTTTTTGATGTTTTTATTTGTTGCCTCAACTGCTCCATTGGTATACGGCCGATATGGTGAGGACTTATGGGCCACTATCCGGTATTTTTCGAAAAGATCCAAGACCTCTCCTTGGACATGTGAGCCATTATCCGAGATAACCTCATGTGGGACCTCGTACTGGCAGATGTTGTTTTTCTTGATGAACTTAGCAACATGGGAGGCTTTCAATACTGAATAGGACGCTGCTTCCACCCACTTGGTAAAGTAGTCAATGGCCACCAAAATGAACTTATGCCCATTTGACGCCTTTGGTGTTACCTTGCCGATGACATCAATGCCCCATACTGAGAACGGCCAAGGTGACGTCAAGTTATACAGTTGAGATGGGAGAACGTGCATAAGATTTGCATAAATCTGACACTTACGACATCTCTGCACGAACTGTATACAGTCTGTCTCTATTGTCATCCAAAAATATCCTTGTCGTAGGATCTTCTTGGCTAACATGTTCCCACTAATGTGGGGCCCACAGACTCCTACGTGTATTCCTTTCATCAGTTCTTAGCCTTCTTCAGCGCTGACACACAGCTTATTGACCCTAGAATGCCCTCCTTTGTATAGTCTTCCCCCGCAAATGACAAACTGTGCAGATAATCGTCGTATTGCCCTTTTGTCCTTTTTACTAGCGAACTTGGGATATTCTCCTTTCTTCATGAAGTTCTGAATGTCAAAATACCATGGAAGGTTGTCAGTACTTTTCTCGATCGCTAGTATGCTGGCTTTCTCTTCTGTTCGATTATCAAGGGCCTCATTCGGACTCCGAGTGGTATGTCAATCATGGATGCTAGGGTGGCCAGTGCGTCGGCAAATTTGATCTGCAGTCTTGGCACATGGGTAAAGATCATTGATTCAAAGCACGCTATCAGCTTCTCTAGTTCTTGATGATAGAGAATCAAGGTTAAATCCCTGACCTTCCATTCTCCTCTTACTTGTGAAACCACCAGTGCTGAATCTCCGATGACTTCCAGTTTTCTTACCCCTAATTCTAAGGCTACCTTCAATCTAGCTAAACATGCTTCATACTCAGCCTGATTGTTAGGAACCTTAAAATTTAGCTTCAAAGACAAGGGGACGTGTGATTCATCAGGAGTGACAAGAAGGACTCCTATTCCATAGTCATATTGATTGGATGCGCCATCAAAATATAGAGTCCACTTGTCATTCCCGACTTTCATCAGCTGTTCGTTAGGAAATTGAAACTCTGTGTCCTCACCTCCTTTAACTGGTTGGTCGATAAGGAATTCTGCTACTGCTCAACCCTTGATTGACTTTCGGCTGACATATTTGAGATCAAACTCTGATAACAACAGCAACCATCGAGCCAACCTTCCTGTCAGTGTCAGCTTTTCAAACAGATACTTCAACGGGTCCATCCGGGAAATGATATTCACTATGAAAGACAGTATGTAATGCCTTCATTTTCGGGAAGCCCAAACCAAAGCCCAGCATGTCTTTTCCAGCGGCGTATATCGTATTTTTGACCCTGTTATCTTCTTGCTTAAGTAATAGACAGCCTTTTCAATTCCAGTTTCACCTTCTTGTGCCAACATACATCCCATAACTGAGTTAGTCACTGACAAATAGAGAATCAGCAGTCTATCAGGTTCGAGAGGAGCTAGAATAGGTGGATTCTGCAGGTATTGACGCACAACATCGAAGGCGTCTTGGCATTTCTAAACCCATTCAAATTCGACTCCTTTCTTCTGCAGATGGAAGAGCGGTTCACAAGTAGTTGTCAGTTTTGCGATAAATCGACTGATGATGTATCTTACCCAAAAAGCCCCTGACTTCTTGCTCGGTCTTTGGATGAGGCATTTCTAAAATTACTTTGATCTTTGAAGGATTGACTTCAATGCCTCGTTCAGTGATCATAAACCCAAGCATCTTTCTGGCAGTAACTCCGAAGGCACACTTCTATGGGTTGAGTCGCATCTTGTACTTTCGAATCTTTTCAAAGAACTTTCGCAGTGCTATAATATGGCTATCCCGATCCTTAGACTTGACTATCATATGGTCCATATACACTTCGACCTCCTTATGTATCATGTCATACAGTAATGTAGTGACAACCCTTTAATAGGTTGCCCTTACATTCTTTAAACCAAACGGCCTTACACGATAACAATAGGTGCCCCAGGGTGTAGTGAACGTCATCTTTTCTCTGTTCTCGGGGTCCATCAGAATCTGGTTGTACCTGGAGAAGCTATCCATAAATGACAGCAAGGCGTGCCCTGCTGTACTGTCTACCAAAACGTCGATGTGTGGTAGCAAAAAATCGTCTTTCAGGCTAGCCTTGTTAAGATCTCGAAAATCTACACAGACTCGGATACGACCAACCTTTTTTAGAATCGGCACAATATTGGCTACCCACTTTGGATACTGAGTTACCATTAGGAATCCAGTATTGATCTGTTTTGCAACTTCTTCTTTTATCTTCAGAGCCCATTTTGGCCGGAACTGTCTTAACTTTTGTTTGACCGATTTGGTATCAGAGTATAAGGGGATATGGTGTCGGATAATGTCGGGATCAATTCCGGGCATATCCTCGTAAAACCATGCAAATACATTATTGAATTCTTTTAATAAAGTTGTTAATTGTTCGCGTTCAACTAAGGATAAAGAAGAACCAATTTGTACATTTTGTGGGTTAGTTTCATTACCCAGATTTACTGACAAAGTTTCTTCAATTATTGGTTGGGTGCGCATTTTTTCTTCTCTTTTTATTGAAAGTTTTATTTCTTCGGGGATATCCCCGTCGAATTCAAAATCGTCATAAAGCGTATGAAATAAATCAAACAAAGCAGAGTAACCGAAAATCTCGTTCATTTCATTGAAGGAATATGAAATTACAAACTCAAAAGCATAAATAGGGGGAGGTGCACAAACAGATGTGCCCTCAACCACAGACTCTGACTCGAACTTGGACTCAGAATAGACAACATGCACATCACAAGACTCTAAGGTCCAATTCTTCACTTCCTTTGTAGTTGCATCAACAATGAGCTTGGTGAACTCGGTTGGCGCGCTGAAGTCCATCATGAAACAATCCGGGTCAGTTATGTGCAGCTGTACCATCTTTTCATTGAACAGCACTCCCATGTCGATTCCATCAAGTTTGTCCACCCAATCTTCCTCTTGGATCTTCTTTCCTTCCTCTTCCCCTTTCATTGCTCATCCTCTTCCGTGTCAGATAGTTGATGGCCAAAGAAAATCTCCAGCCCTGGCAACTTCTGATTAGTTTCTTCGTCGATCCATGGCTCTAAGAAGCCATAGTACGGGAAGTCTTCTCCTTCTTTGACAAAATACCCATTGAGTGTTCCTGAATAATCAGCCTTTTGTCCCCTTTTAGGCCCTTCCAAATCTTCTCCCGTCGATTTGTATCCCAAATCAAAACGGCAAGAAGCTGATAATACCTAGACAGTTTCGAGAATTTCTTACTGCTTACGCCCTAGCCCCATTCCCGAGAAGTAAGACATTTACCTCATCATCATAATTGCTCTTGGTTTGATGTACATCTCTTCTTCATCTAATAGCATCTGGATAGCCTGTACTTCATCAAATCGGAAGCCACTTAACAACACATCTCCTTTGCCATGCTGAACTTCCAAAAGAGTCGAGTCTTCTCCTCTTGGGGGTTGGATGCTGTCTTCTCCATGAATAGTTAGAACTGCCACATTCTTTATCAGTTTCAGCTTTTGGTGAAGAGTCGATGGCACTGCCTGGACGTTCAGGCCATGTAGCCATGGCCTGCCTAGCAACTGGTTGAAAGAGGCCGGTGCGTCTAGTACGTGGAACTCATTTGATGTCTCCAAAGGCCCTACTGATAATGCGAATGATACCAAGCCCAGCACATCTCTTCTCATGTTATCATAGGCCCGAACTCCTTGACTACTAGGTGTAAAATGTTCCGACTTTAGTCCCAAGCAAACTGTTGTTCTAAGCAAACAAACATTTAATGCGGACCCATTATCAATAAGAGTCACCAGGACCCACTTTTCCAAGCATTTAACAGTTATGTGCAGGGGTTTGTTATGATTCTTTCCTTCTGTTGGCATATCCTTATCAGAAAAGGAGATGACTTTTGGCTCTACAACTGGCAGAATGAGTCCAACAAGCTGCTCCGGGGTCGCGTCTATTAAAATACTAGCTTTGTTCAGGACCTTCAGCACAGCTTGTCTATTTTTGTGCGAGGCCATCAGTAAGCCCCAAATGCTGACATTGGCCAGTGTCTTTTTAAGCTGCTTCAACACAGCGTCGTCCTCTTCTTCTTGTTCTTTCTCTTTTCCTTTCCTGCTTGACTGTCCTTTTTCTAACTAAGTCGGCTTCAAATGCCGTCTACTCCTGGTTAGATGTTCCACACCATCCTCGGGATCCCAAAATCCCAGTATCATACTTTCGATCTGTCTTACTTCGTCTATGCAGAGAGGGCTTTCAAATGCCCACAGATCATCTAACCCGTCGACCACTACTCTTCCTCTTCTTTCCTCATCATCCTCAATAGCCCACGTATTGTTAACTTCTTCCCATATGTCTTCTCCTATGTACTATACGTGTTGTTCATGAGCAGCCCAAAAGTCGGTCTACTCAGCCTCGTCAGATTTCAGCACAATCCTCACTAACCAATAGGATTGCATCTCATCGACATATACCTCCACCTCAAAAAGTTGGGGAAGAGTAATGCCATCAAGCACGTGGCCAAACCCATAAGGTCGTGCCGGATAATCTAGCGGCCAATCGTCTTTCTCATTGCGTTCCTCCTCTTCTTGTTGGTAGGCTTGGATTACCGTTTGATACCATCTCCAAGTATTATTATTCCATTCCTCCATCCTATCCTGGTCGTTTCTAGCCATAATAAATGAGCATGCTGTCTGATCCTCAATAGCTGAAACACGAGGGTGTGGCTGACACACTGAACAGATATACTGACTCAGATCTTCTAACCGTTCAGAGTTATGCAGTTTACCCCAGACTGCTTGGCATGGTTTGGTAGGGGGTTAGTCGTGACATTCGGCTTCGGAGCAGCAGACGGCAGGGGAATCACTTTATTATCAATGAGATCCTGGATCTCATATCGGAGTCTCATACACTTATCAGTCAGATGTTCGTGACCCTGGTGATAACCGCAATGCTGCGAAGCATTGTATCTCGGGGGGAGAGGATCAGGCACCGGCATGGGATCTAATAACTTGATGAGCCCTTTCTCAACGAGTTAATTCAGGGCAGTGGTTAGTGAAACATTAAGGGGAGTGAAGACTCTCCTTCGCCGTTGTTGTGCCTGCTGACTATTCCTTGCTTGCTGATTGTAGCTTGGTTGCAGGGTAGAGGAAGAAGGGTTCATGAGGTTTTCCTGTTCGAACGTGACACGAGGTTAGTAACAGCAGACTGATTCTGGTTGTTTGCTGGGAAAGTCCTTCTCGATTTTTTGTTGGGTTCTGCTTTCTCAATATCTCCAGACTGAATGGCGTCTTTGATCTACACCCCAGCGTCAAACAGCTGCTCGAAGGTAGAGAACGGCTATGTGATAAGGTAACACTTCAGAGGGGACTATAGGTTTTTCACCACCATTCACACTTGTTCTTTCTCAGTGAGCAGGTTCGTCATCTTGGCAACTTTGCCCCTCCACTGGGTCAGGAAATCAACAAACGATTTTCGATTCTCCTAGCGAGTCGTTTCTAGCTCTCGGGTAGTTACGTCCAGCTGGACGTTGTAACTATATTGACTGATAAAAGCTGTAGCTATATCTTCCCAAGTTCTGGTTTTGGCCACCTCTAGAGAAAGAAACCATCTTTGTGCTGCCCCAGAAAGCGATCGGTGGAACAATTGAGTCTTGAGCTGATCATCAATCCCCATGGGAGAGAGAGTTCCAACATACATTCTTAGATGAATACGGGGGGTCTCCGGTGCCATCAAACTTCTCCATCTCTGGCATTTTGAAATTTTTGGGCAATTTGGCATCTGGGAATAAACATAAACCGCCCACATCTAGTATGTACTCTTCTACACCTTTGGCCTTTCTCAGCACCTTCTCCATTCGATCGATCTTCTCCGCCATCATGGACTCCCTAAACTAGGCAGTGTTCTCTTCTTCTACCACCATCGGGCGGGGAACCCAGGGTGGCACGGCAACTTGTGGTGCGTCTTGTGCCTGGTTATCATCCTATAAGTCTTCACCGTTTTTATTTGTTTCATTCGGCTGTTCATTCACACCGAACTGACGGGCCTGAATTGCCCGAATTTGTGCCTGACATTGGTTTTGAGCTTGAGTCTGCTGCTCTATAGCTCTCTGTATCTCAATAATAGCTCTCATCAGAGCTGTCAAGTTCACCTCATTTGCTGTCATTTTCAACGATTCAGCTGGCTGTTCAGATATTCTATAGAGTCTGCGTGACCCTGATCTTGCCCAAACACGTATCGGCTGTAATATTTCTGGCTCAATGATCTTGACCCAAAGAAAATCTGGATCCCAAAAGCAGGATAACTAGTATCAAAACACTTTCCAGACAAAAATTCTGACAACAGATAGCAAACGTCCCAAATTCTCGAAATAACAAACCATAGGCAGATAATCACTGAAGCTGAAATAATGCCCCTGCCGGGTTCATACTGGCTTCATAACAACAGGACGACCCAAAAAAAACCCAAAATGATGGTTAAGAAGGGGATCAATTAAATTCTAGAGGAAAGGTTTATCTAAATGGACATCACTCTGGCAAGAAGGCAGTTCTAACCAACCCAAGAGACCAACTCGGTCTAGGATTCTAGAAAAAATGGACAGCATAACGGTGGAAAAACAGAACTATCTCACATGGGTATAACAAAGGTTCGAAAGAAGCGAGCATAATGCAACAACGGGGAAGAAACCAACAATCCAAGAAGGACCCGAAAGAGAGAAACTATCCTAGAGGCTTCAAAACAAAACACGGACATGACCCTAAGAAGAAAACTACGGCGTGAAAACCAAGCCAGATGAAGAACAAAACCTGGGTAAGAAATCGAAGGAAAAGCTAACCTGAACAATAAGGGATAACAGAAAACCCTAGCCGAACCCGGGAAAGGAACTAACCTAATTCGGATAAATAATCCTAACAATCGCAATCAAAACATACAATTAACAACACACATAATCCTACTGGGGGTTAGTAGCACCTAATAGAGGGTTCTAAGCTACTATATGCAAAAGGCCGATTTTGGTCAATCGAACAGAGTGCCTTCTAAATAGAGCCGGGTATATATTTTTCATGCCTGGAGTGGTGCAGAACATGATCAAACGGTACGCCCAAACTCTTTTACTGCACCAATGAAAGCGTACAGTCAGTAAGGCTTGCCCGCCTTCTCAACAATTCTTGAAACGGATGAACGTTCAGGGTATCGGATCGACCAAGCAAGAGGTGTGAAGAACAATGCATATGCATGTGAAAATACAAATGGGAAATTCTTATTAAGAACCAATGATGTTTTCAAATCTAACCCTTTTATTTGATTATTATAAACTAGTCCCTAGCAGTGTCGCCAGAAAATACTATGGTGCTGGAATTTTTGGGGTCTATAAAAAATAATCAAAAATAAGAGAATTCAAAAATATTTAAAAAAATATTTTAACACCTTGAATGCCAAATTTTGAAAATTTCTTTTTGTTGAAAATAGAGTCACCACTTAGTTTTTGAGAAAACATTAAAAAAAAAACGACTACTGATCTTTAAAACGTTTAACCAGAGAAAGTGTTAGAGGCAATACTATCAAGATCATTATTTTTGTAAACGATTTTCGGTAAAAAATTAACTCGACGGACAAACGCCGATCAAAATAAACCCGGACAACCAAAGTTAATTTAGAAGAATACCTTTTGTCGATCTAATCTTCAAGTATGACTTGATTCTGAGTTGAAACTCCTTTCAGATCTTCTACCATATTTCCGTATGCGATCCTCGAACGAAGTGTGGGTTACGATCCTCCGAGAACTCGTACCGGCAGAACCCTGATATATTTAAGTCTTGAAAGACAAAAATAATATCATCACAATAATGATATCAAATCATCAAAAACTGACTCAGCCTACCCGCATATATATAGGGTTACAGCAAGGACTTGGGGAGTAATTATGAGTTAGACTTCTAGTTGAACACATACACCTATTAGAGGTTTCTATAATTATGGAAAGACATGCAGCAATTTCTCCAATTATTATAAAACACTGAATTACAGTTCACACCACTAAAGGACTATAATTATACTCTGATCCATGATCTCAAGACCTTCTTGTACTGGGCTCCTGTTATTAAATGCTTACCTTTTCTCCCCACGTTAAAATTCTCGATACTAGCCAATTAAATTTAATTACTGGCAATTTAATTTAATCGGCATCTTGATATTCCTTAAACCTTTCCTTTTAACTTATTTGACCGTCGAATAATCAAATCCACCTGTAGGGTTTGGCCCGGTCAAAACTTATAAGCATCTTTAAGGGGTATTATCAATCCCGATATATCGGGATGTAGATTCCGTCAATAATTAATATTTACCATATAAATAATACCACTATCCAACTCACCGGGAATATAGACTCATATAAGATCGCACCCTCTAATGAATCAAAACAACGAATATTAAATATA
>JAULJZ010223274.1:1795-17529 GCA_032270985.1 Heliamphora pulchella
AATAACTGAATAAGTAATGAATAAAAAAGAATTCCAATTAAGCATAGAAAAAATATTTAGATGGTAGTACATTTACCATAATAAAACAAAAGATCAACTAAATAAAAAAAAATTAAAAATTTTAAAAAATTGAAGTATCCAAAAAGTATCCCATTCTATCCAAAACGTATCCCATGAGTATCAAAACGTATCCAAAATTAAAAAAATAAAAATTAATTTTTGGATACTTCTTAGACGTATCCGATATATATCCCCGCGTATCCACATCCGATACATATCCGATACTTGTACGGGACCATTTTCGGAGTATCTGTGCTCCATAGCTTAAATGTATTTCAAAGATAAAGAAACAAGGAAAAAGGAAAAGAGAAAACTAAAAGCAAAGGAGAGGAGGATAGAAAAATATTGGGAAAAGTCATCTTGCTCTTTCCTACCAGAAAAGCAATGAATGCAAATTGCAGCTCGCTTAGAATGAAGTCTTCATTACTTCCGTAGTCTTTCATTATTATGCTTTCCAACAATTTTGTCTGAAAGCAAATAAGTAAAAGTTGACCAAATAAGCACAAAAGAAAAATGATCCACAAGTTAGGTTCAGTTGGCATTTGGCAAACATGCATAGCAATCAGTACCTTGTCAAGATTCAAACAAGTAAGTTCTTGTCCATGAATTCCCTTTTGCTTGATAACACGTGGAACCGGTGTATAATAACAGCCTCTCCTTTGCGACTCGTCAACAGACCTCGAGAACTTACTATTCTTCAACTGCTCAGCTAAGGCTTGCTCCATGGATGTTTTGGGAATGTTCCCAAATATATTAGATTCATATGCGACCGTAATTTCTCTTCCAATGGGTTCTGTAATAGAAAAAACCATTGGAATTTTTTTTTTGCCTAGGTTTGCCATAATAACTAGGCAGAGAATTATTTAAGAAAAAACCATCAATAGTTAACTCTAAGTCCAACATTGAGAATCATTTAAGAAAAAACCACCTATAGTTAACTCTATGTCCTGCATTGAAGTACATTTAGCGTATCCAATACAACTGGAATACAATTCCAATTTTGCAGGAATGCATTTGTTTGGCCACAATAAATAGCATCACCTTTACTGTCTCAGTTAGCAGCCATTATCTGTTCATCACTAAGACTGGCATGGTCTGTAGAATGAAGCAAACTGCTAGTTAATACAAAGGAGCACACTCCTTTATGGTGGAAGATCTTCTTTCTACTCGCAGGTGTAATAAATTCAGATCCCCATCAAGCAGTTTTAAAGATCATCAGGGCTAGATAATTAGTGAACTTCAAGCAAATTTCTCCGCGTAGTCAGTTTTGCAGAGAAACTAACATTTTCTCATCCCATAATGTACAATAAAAACAAATTTTACATAGCCAAATAATAATGTGCATCCAAGTCATCCATGTTACCAACGCTACCTCATAGTTATTCCCCCATTATTATCAATTAACATGAAGATTTACGACAAAACATGCCTAACTAACATCTCGACAAGAATTCAAACAATAAACTACAAGTATAACCCTCAGTAGCACGATCCATCTACTGGGGTGGCGAATTTCATTCCGAGCCTCACTCCCATGCTCCAAAGTAAGAATATTGTAAGAACATCGCTCCCAACTAGGATGAAACCTCTCAAACATATAAATCCCAAATAAATAAAAAAAATTACAAAATAAAAGAAAATCTATAAAATTAATAAGATTATAGAATAAAATTAACTCAAGTGTATTCTAATACTTTATATTTTTGCAGAATATTTATTTATACATACAAAAAATAATTTTTATTTGGCATTAATTTACCATATTTATTCAGATTTTAAAATATATTACAATTAAGGGAAAAAGTATTTTTAGAATATATAGAATATATAAACGATCCTATAGGCACTCATAACCTTAAACTCTTCTATATGCCCTCACTCTCCCACCCCCAATTCCGCTCTTGCTCCTGTTCCCGCCCCTACTTTGTGCAACTGAGGTAAAATCTCAGACTTGTGCCTTACATTGGCAAACAAACCACACAACTTATCTACTCGGTTAAGAAGGCAACTATTTACCTTTTACCATTATTTTAACTTAAGACTCTATTTAAATCTAATTGAAGAGTACATCTTCTGTAATGTGCAATACAATGCCTTCAACGTTAAACAGTAACAGAAATCCAGGTAGTAGCAAACTTGTTGAGTCCCTTGATAAACTATTTCAACCTCATCAAACATTGGGAAGGTATCTAGCTTGAAACTCTCTACGAATTATATCCCCACCCTAGATGACAACACGTTAAAAGACACCCTTCCTCTACCTAGTCTTCTTTTACCTTGTTCGGCTTATAAATGGACTAGGTTCCTCAAATAAACAACAAAAATTAAGTGGAAGCAATAAAAGGTTGACTATAAACATTTCCATGCATACAGACGTGCGCGCGCGCGTGTGTGTTGCATGCACAAATGCAAACATGACTGTCAAAAAGACAGCAACGATTCTCTGCATCCCAAATTTGTTGTTCTGCCCTTATATCCACCTTTTTTATTAAAAAAATGACAGATTTTCCTCTGTAAAGGTGTTCCCAAAAAACTACTTATCATGTATATCAGCATAACTAGAAAAGAAAACAATAAGTAAGGAAAACCTTAAAGTAACTAAATGGTGCTTACCAATACGTTCAATAGTACTTTTTGTAATATAGTTGGACAATCGGTTCCAATCTCCGTATTGACTTAGTTCATAAGGGCCAAGTTGTCTGTCAAACTCTAAGCTTTTTACTGCTTGAGAATA
Source organism: Heliamphora pulchella (assembly GCA_032270985.1). Classification (NCBI taxonomy): domain Eukaryota; kingdom Viridiplantae; phylum Streptophyta; class Magnoliopsida; order Ericales; family Sarraceniaceae; genus Heliamphora; species Heliamphora pulchella. The sequence goes on from JAULJZ010223274.1 coordinate 4,590, forward strand.
TCTCTCTTCCTTTGTAAAGAATGAAAACGAACATAAAAAGTGAAGTGAGATTCATTGTAAAGAAAACAGTGTTTTCAATTTCAAGAAAAACACATTATATGAACATGGACAAAATGCGCAGCTTGGTTGAAGTTCAATACACTCTTCTAATGTAGAATTTGTGAGGAAAGGAAGCCGTGATAGTTTTAAAATATACCCATATGTTTATACAAGATATTGGGGATAGGTTGTTGATTGACCTCCAGATTGGACTGACATGATAATATGGAAAATTTGAGGCATTGTAAATCAAAATCATGTGAAAATCCGCCTGCAGGATGAGTAATCAGGTGATACTTAAGGAGCTCTTCAGCCAAACAAATGGTTGTTAACTTGTGCTTTAATCTGTAAGTGTTGGGCAATCATCAAGTTACAGTTAAACCAGTGACAACAGTTTTAGTTCAACTTCCAAGGTGAATTTAGCAATATTAGATCATAGGACACGACATGGAAACAAGAGTAATTGCTGAATGCTTGATGTCCTATCTTTGACCTCAAGGTTATGGCTATGTGGTAACGCAAATATTTTTTTTTATATGTAAATTCTTTCTTTAAAAAGTTTGAACCGCTAAGTTACATAGAGGGCCCTTCCCATTACCAAATCGTGTTCAAAGTTAGCAGTATAAGACAGAAGAACCAAAAGAATTGATGCGCCTCAAAAATTGTGTTGGGACAAACTACAACTCCCTTCGAGTGAAGAACTAGCTTGGACAGCCTGAAGTTTATGCTGCATGAATTGTACCAACAAGCTGGGTCATCTGGTGAATGAAATACACTTTACTTATCCAAAAAGCTGAGCTCTCCTCACCGTAACAGCTTGAAACAGCATATTACAAAAATCAACAGTAAGCTAGAGTTGTCAAATCTTCTATCTTTTGACAAGGGAAATGAACTAGCCTTTTCTTTCAGTTTTACCCTTTAGAAGGATTACTAATGAGCATCTTATAGGTCTGGCTCAATAGTGTAATGAAAAATGACAGTTGCCTCAATTCCCCCCCACCCCCCCACCCCAAAAAAAACGTGGGGGAGGGTGCGAAAACTTCTTGTTCAAAGGCTCAAGGACTCAGCTGTCCAATTTCCAAATAAGATAGGCCACATTTTGGCGTTTGGCCTAAGGCCTCAGAAAAATGTGGGCTCAATAGGAATCTTAAGAGCGGTATATCTAAGGCTTGACATGCCTGTTTACCAAATCCAGTCACAGGAATCGAACCAGGTCTTAATCAGCGAATCAGCTCAATTTAAGGGACCAAACTAGGTTAGCAAGCATAACAACAAGTGCAGTGAGGTATGTCACAAGCAGCCTCGCCACTACTACGAGAATCGCTTTTGCTTCTTTTTTCCCTCCCTCTTTGGTTACCAAGGTGTTTTAGTCCACCAGGTTTTCTCTTGTCCTGCCCATCGATTCAGCAGTAGTTTGAAAAGTTGACTTAATTTTGGAATCTCTGTATTCTACTTGTCGCAGGATTCTATGGTCAATCCGGGACCCTTGGTGTTTCCCTTTCTTATATGGCACAAGTGTTCACTGTCCTTACAATTTCTTTAGGATTAGAACTAAAACAAGATGTACTACACACTGTAGGGTGCTGATAGGGGTGAAATGGGTACAAATTTTATTACTAGCATCGTTTGAGCTCAAAGCTATTTCACCCCATAGGATTCGTAGTAGACCACAAAATATACTGTTAATACTATGTAAAAGATTACAACCTCATCTTCTGATAGTTTGACTAATCGCTCCTGTTGTTGATCCCATTTACGAACAATCACCTGTTATATTACAACAAACACGGGAGCAGATCAGTCCTGCACAGACAATTTGATATGATAGGAAAAACAAAACAATATATTTTACAAAGCTATTGAAAAAATTGACAAGTGCAGCCCAAGTGACGTTTGAAAAATTATAATGACCTTTTCATAGCAAGTAATTGTTTTTATGTAGTCTATTCATAATTACCACAACTATATTCCATTGTATCATCCCAGTTTTGCTGGCTAGGAAAAAAAAACTTAACTGTGAAGTGACAAACCAGCTGGCAGAGTCAAACTATAACTTTTTATCCATTTAGAATCACTGTCAATTCTGTGACAAAATTCCACAACCACTTTGACTAGAAACTTCAACTGGACGGAACTCATATTTTGATTTGGGTGTCCCTACAGCCATCGCTGCTCTCAAAGATAGAACTTCCATAACAGCATGTACAACTGCTCAAAGCAACTCCCAATTTGAAGCATACAGTTAGATGTCAATAAAAATCACCCTCGTCCCCATATCTTTAAATGAAAAAAGAAAATGAGTTGTAACTGAATGCTTCAGATTGGGAGCTTCTTTGAGCAGTTATACAGCCTGATCCCTGAATTACTGTTGAGACTCATTTCAACACAAATGTCAAAATCATAATCCACCATTCAGTTCATACATGACAAATTAGTTTTTTCCCTCTTCATGTGTCAAATCCGAATTTGACATAAACCCACTACGAACTAGATGGTTTAGAACAAGCAAAAGATTAGTTTAGTATGCAAAGCACCAAACAATTTCAAGTCAATAAAATTAGAGTGAAGCAACTTATGAACTTTTAAAAAAAGGAAAGAAAATGAAGAAACAAATTGTTCCCAAAACCTCTGAGGGTCTAGCGTCAACAAAGAATCCGATAACTGGTGAGAACTCATTTGCTTCTCTGCACTTAAAAACAAAGAAAAGAAAGAAAAAAAAAACTCTCGATTACCACAAAGGACAAAAAAATGAAGCATTTATTTTAATCCTTTAACATCAACCTTGATACAATTCAGAAGCAACAAAAAATGAGAAATATACCCCTATACGTTCTTAAAACTCAAAATTAAATACTAATAACCTGTTTGAAGAGCTATAATAGACAAAATGAGGACCGGGAGGAATCATTTTGATACCCTTAAAGGCAGGCCCCACGGAGAACATCTGCAACATGAAAATCAACAGTCACGGGTCCGCATGATTGTGAAAAAACAACCAAAACAACATATAGGCCTTCGAAAAGATTGATTGTTTCTGTTTATTTTCTCGGCAGCCAAACGGATTGCTGCAAATTTATTACCTGGGTATCAATGCCGACAAGGGTAAATTGAGGGACGTCGAGTAGGAGCAGAGTAGAGCCGTGCTTTACCAACCCTAGCGCTGTTTCTGGATCCATCTCTACGTATATACTGCGCGTGTATTTATTAGTTATGTATATACGTGGATGAAATACTGCAGGTGCTGAAATATGAAGGATTTTGGGTTTCACAGTGAAATGGCCGTGAGCTACTAACGGGTGAAACTTGAGAGAGGGAGAGAGAGGTCGTTTTGAATCATTTTATTCTGGAAGGCTACACGCTTGGCCCGGCTTCCCGAGTCTAGAAGGGTGTGGTGGGTCTTGCTGGGCTCTTTTACCCTAATATCCAAAATTTTAAACTTAATTAATGAAATAACAAATTTTAAATTTTATTTTTAATTGATGTAAAAACGTGTTTGTTAAACCTCTTTTCTTTGGAAAATATATTTTTTAAATTGTCAATTCTTTAACATAAAATATTAAAAAAAACGTTATTAATAACAATATTTTTTTTATAAATATAATCTTACCCCCCCGAAAATATTGTTAGCAAATCACATATTTATATGAAAAACATTGTTGGTAGTATCGTTTTCTTTATTGAAAAACATTTTCTTTGTTTTTATCTCTACTTATCAAATAAAGAAATATAGCATGTTTATTTTTATTTAGTTTTTAATTATATTTTTATAATTGAATTCATTTATTATGTAGAACTGGTCGAGTTTATTATTTGTAAAAAATTAGAATGATTTGATACATGTAATTAAGTGATTGAATAACATTTGTTTAAATTTTTTTTTAAATTATAATTTTTATTTATTTATTTATAAAATAATATTATGCGATCATTTAGTTACAGGTATCGGGTTAACTTAAATTTTTATATGGATAACAAATTCATCGAATTCTACGTAATGAACGAATTTAATCATAAAAACATATTTAGAAATTAAATAAAAATATGCACAAAACGTGTTTAACTCCTTATCTCCATACCTATTAAAAATATGAACCGATCCTTGACATCTCTATGAATAAAACGTGTTTATCAAATGCGTTTTTTAGTTTCCTGGTTTAATAAAGAAAGCACGAGTACTAATAACGTTTTTGTGTTTAAATCAGCTTGAATACTCTAAAAACTTGTTTAACAAAAACGCTTTATTTGAAACTAATTGAAAAAATATATGCTAAAAACGTTTTATGTATTAAATTAGAAAACGTGTTTACTAAAAACGTTTTATGTATTAAACTAAAAAACATGTATACTAAAAATATTTTCATGTCGTTATTTTTCATTCTACAACATTGTGTGAAGACTAGGCTCAAAGCGTGTTTAGTAAAAATATTTTTTATTAAAACGTAGTTGCTAAACACGCTTTTACGTAGAGAATAAAGTTTAAAAATTCATATTTTGTTAATTAAGTTTAAAATAGCTTATTAGGGTAAAAGAGCCCATGCTGGGTGTACAGATAACTAACACAGTTGTACACACCCTTTTGGTGGAGTTTGATTGGTGAAGATGGTGTTTGAGAATCTTAGTGCTAGTAACTTATAGATTATAGTTTAAATCTTATTATATGTTGAGAGGTCCCAAATCAAAATTACATGAATGATCCAATTGCATGGCACCACGTATAAAAGGATATAGTCATTCGTATGAAAATTTGTTGACTAATTAAATTAAATCACTTGGCACATAGAACCTATATATACAAGAGAAAAACTAAATATATTTTTTCTAAATCAAATTAAAGTGCATAATTATTTCTTTAAAATTAATAAATAAAAAATAACTATGTTATTAGATAATTCTCTTTTAAAAATAAATAAAAGAAAGACATTATGTTACTAGCAAGTTATCTTTTTAAAAGAAATAAAAAAAGATAATTATTTATTATAAAATAAACAAAAGTAAAATAATTATCAACATTTTGAATCTCTTCGTATCTTTTCACCACATACAAAGAGGACAAGTTTGACATCTATCAATTGAGATATCAAGCAATCGAAAGAGTTTGGTAGATTAAAACTTTAAAACCCTAAATATCTTTCTCACTCGAGTTTTATTATTCACTCTGCCAAATTTAAAAAATATTTCATCGTTTGATTCGAAAAGACGTTGTCAAGTCATCAAATCAACATTCGAATAAAAGAATTAGAGGATATACTTTATTGATATAGAAATTATATCAAAAATTGTAATCCATCTTTAAATTCAATAAAATTCAATTTGTTCCTACAATTTTTATATCTTGATTTTTAGACTCAAATTTTGTTGTTTAAAAATTTTTGAGGTTCGATATTGGTACTATTATTACTATACTAAATTTTACATTGTTGCGAGAAATTGATTTTGGCATGATCACCATGCTTACATCCACTCCTCAAAATAACTTTACAAACAAAATCCTCCTTGAATATTTTTACTATTTTGTAAATAACTTTACAAACAAATGTTTCACGGGTGCATCAAAACTTTTACAATCAAGTATTTCGTACAAAAAAAATACTTTAACTAAAAATCAACAAGCTTCACAGGTACTTGCAAAACTTTGCAACCAAGTTTTTTTGTACTAAAAACACAAGGAAAACCCACAAATAGCCATTATTTTAGTATATAAAGATTTCAGGAGTATTTCTCACAAAGAATTCTCAAATGTTTTACCATTTGTACAAAATATATGAATAATGAAAAGCTCTCAAGGAATAATATAAAAACTCCCAATAAGTAGAGAAGAGCAATGAAATTTAGGGAAGTAAAATTTTAGAGCTTGAGACAGGTGGAACTTAAATGCTCTTAATAGAGTGCTTTGAATGTGTATCGTCTTCTTTTAAATTTTGAAGCATTTTGATGCGGGCGTTATGTTAGAAAATTTTAATTTTGATAGTAACTTTATAGAAGAAGTTTTTTTTTTTGTGCAAATTGTTTTGGCACATTTTTATATATTTTTAGTAATTGAATTTGAGTTGATCTTAAGTTTATTTTTTTAAGAATTTTTTATTAATTAGGAACTTTCTATGATTTAGCTTTCTTAATGGGCTAATTCCTTCACATCGAATTTTACCATTAATTATAAATAAGTTTTAAGGGCCTTAAGGCTAATGGAGTTGATTTTGAGATTAAAAAAATTAAGATAATTTTCTCTTAATTGCGTTTGTTATTAGGAAGAGTATCTCTAATTTAAGCAGGTTTGTAAATTTTAGTGTTAGTGTTCTTTTAACCGATACGCTTCCCTGCATTGGTTGGTATCAGAGCTTGTGCTCAATTCTGAATCATGGCACAATAGAGAGTTCGTAAAGATCGATATGTTATTGTCAAAGATACGTATGAGCAAGATGATCACGAGAGATGCTTGAATGGAGACAAGAATGACGTGAATGGAGGAGTCAATCGTTGCTCTGGTTGAGCAAATGGTTATCTTGATCGCGATTATTCTACCTCGACCGTAACTATCCACTAAAACCCACACCTCTTGGAAGAGGATGCAGCTAAGTGGCCATTAGTGGCCATTCACATTAAATCTTATTCTAGATTCAATTGTGGATTGGAATAAATTACTAATTTTTTATGAAGAGCCATTTATTACTGAAGAGATTAAAAAAGAAAATATCATAAAACTATTGCAAGCGAAATTTGTTTCCCTATCATCAGTGTTGCAAATTGTTATGGATTGGCCTTGTCAGCGTTGTAGATTGGAGAGAATTAGGTCGATTCCTAGTATAGGTTCTGAGGTCGTTACTATATTAATAATCGAGAGTCGGCAATTTGTTTAAAATCTTGATTATTGGCTTGTGTTGAACAAGATTAATCTAAAGTACAAAGTAAACACGGACAAACGACGATTTGTCAAGTTATTCCAAATCATGAAAACTTGAGGACGAGTTTTCTCAAGCTGAAGAGAATGATGTAGGCAGCATGTTAAGAAATTCTAATTTTGATAATGACTTTATTAAGAAGTTCCTTTTTCTACTGCTTGTTTTAGCACATTTTTATATATTTTTAGTAGTTAAATTTGAATTAATATTAAATTTATCTTTTTAGAATTTTTTTATTAATTAGGAATTTTCTCGAATACGGCTTCCTCAATGTGCTAATTCTTTAACATAGAATTTTACTATTATAAACAAGTTATAAATGCCTTAGAGTTAAGAGAGTTGATTTTGAAATTAAAGAAATTAAGAGAATTTTTTTTTTATTGTATTTGTTATTAGAGAGAGTATCTCTAATTCAAGTAGATTTGTAGATTTCAATGCTAGTGTTCATCTAATCGATATGTTTATCTGCATCACATTTTATCTCCTCATAGCCCATTGAATAAATTATGACCGTTGGATGTGAGTGAGAGCATTAAAGAACACAAACTATAGCTGTTGGAAACTCGTTCAGCTCGAAACTCGAAATAAAACCCAAGGTGTCCAAAAGTGTCGATGCTTCTATCTCTATGGAATTGATTCGTTACATTCTCAAAAAAACTATGGACTCTAACCCTTTAGGTGTTGACACTTTTGCCTTTGGTGTCAACATTTCTAATTTTCTTGAAAAAACTCATAGTTTAATATTAGAAGGTGTCAATCTTTGTGAAAAAGATGTTGGACAATTTACCAAAACCAGTTATGTTTTTATGTAAAAATATATCCATTTTTCAAGTAAATTATAAAACACAAAAATATTATCATTTGATATTAACTTGCAATTCTTCATTCTAAACATCATGAGTGAAAAATATATAAATCTTTTATATACAAAAGCTCCCCTTTGAGTAAAATCATTCATAATAAATTTGATTAAGAGATTTTAAACACAATGATATCTTCAAACGAATCAGTTTGGAGTTTAGTACATCAAGAAAGAAGACCATATAATTACATATGAAACTTGTTCCTTTCTTTTTAGCAAATGGAGCAATGCACAAATTGTGTCAAAAAATATCAAATATATTTAATAGTAAATCATAATTAATTAATGCATCATATATTATTATTATTATTATTATTATATTAATAAATCTTCCAAACCATCAAAACTAAATTATAGGTCTAATAGACATGTCCCTTCAAATACCATGAAGGATCCTCTAGTTATCTTTATTAATTTGCACCATATCACACACACATAATAAATTAAAATATATATTAAAAAAACTGAATGAAAGGAAAAGCTCAAACTCATGAATAATTATTTGGTAGTTTAGCTGTATCATGTGGCATTACATATGAATCACTTGACACTGAAGAACATATTGAGTGAAATAATGTTAGCTTATCTTCATTAGATAAGTTTGAGATAAAGAACGACCTACTCAATGTGGATTAAATATTTTTATTTGTAAAGAATACCACATAAATAATACTATGCAATAATTTTCCAAACTCATAGCCCAGGTTTTCTCTTTTAAAAAAAATTAATTGCATTTGATACAAAGAAAACAAGAAAAAAAATATTTGATACGAAGAAAACAAGAAAAAAAAACTATAACTTGGTACAATAGAACTTTAAAGACTCGTTTAGTTAAAGGACTATACTATGAGATAATTAGTGTACATCAAACTATTAGTAATTGGAGTATTATAAATTTAATTATTAGTGTATTATTTTTAGTAGCAAAGATGTTTAGCTGAGAGTATAGTAACTTAAGAATAAATAATACGTTATTTAATTTAACATAGTTTTAAAAAAATTATTATGAAATTGTAAAAAAATAAGATAGTAATAATCCCGAAACTATTAAATCTACCTAAGTGGTGGGATTTCAAAATAAGAACTTATGATAATTAAAATGAACAATTTAATAGTTCAATCTCCTTTCAATTTCGCAAACCAAAACACCTAAGTAACAATTCATACAAGCAGGGCCCTAGGTGATGGCTTTTAGTAAGAGTCTGACTCACCAAAAGATAAGGATCAAGAAAATAGTACACTAGTGCCTGGTTAATTTCTCTCTGTTATTTTCCACATTAATTGCACCATAGGAGGTGAAACAGTTCTAGGTGTTTGACATTGTTAAAATTAGTAATTCATAAGTTATAATTTATAATAGAAGTTGTGAATGTTTGGTAAAAATTATAATTTATAGTTAAAATAGAATAAAAAATAGTTATAAATAGTTATAAAATAGAATAAAAGCTATCAGCAATAATTTGTTTGCCAAACACCCCCTAAGTCTTTATGGGCATCTTTGGATTGGGGGAGAATTGGGTATAGGATTAATTGGATTAAAAATTAGGAGCTTATTATTTTTATTTTTGGCTTTCAGAATAAATAATTTTGCATTTGTATTATAAAATTGGAACTAATTCTCCGATGAATAACAGATTGTTAATCTCACATTCATAGTATTATTAATACTGCTCTCTTGGTACTATTAGTACTAACCTCCATATTATTATTTTTATATGTAAAGATAAAAAATAATTTTGTAACTTTTATCTTATTTTTTATTCTCATTATAGTCAAATATAAACTAAAATTTTCATTGTATACGTAATTCATTTCCTAATTCACCGATCCACAATAACAAATGAGGTACGTACGGATCATAAAAGTACATATTCTCAAAAGGCTGGTGGTGGCCTATCGTTCATTTTTTTTTCCCCCTTCTATATTGACAATTTTTCATTAAGACTAATCAAGATTTCATTTTTTAGATCTAAAGTGCAAACATAACGATAATTCAAACCAATCATGCTCAAGTTACTTGAGCTTACTTTGATAATTTAAATAATTTATTTTATTATTCTCCATGTATGAATTATTCATGCAAAAAAAAAGAAGAAACCCAATACTTAGATATTATTAAATGCTTAAACAGATCACATTTATTTCCTAAAAATAAATGATAAATGAACGTCACCATCCATTTTTAAGACAAATATAATTTATTAAGTCACTTAATTATAATATTTGATTAATTAAATTTTTTACACAGATAAATTACACATTGAGAACAATAAAACGAATAGTTTCGAATCATTTCTATTAATGACCGGAGAGAGGGAAAGCCCTTTTTTTTGGCTTGTCTAGCTGAGAAGAGTCGAAAAATAATATAATTTGACTAAATAATAAAACAAGTTCACTCAAAACGAAAATAGATAAAATAAAATAAATAAATAAACCATTATTCAAAACGGAGCTAGCTAGAATCATCAATGAGAAAAATTATATTAACTCAATTATCGTAATTGTATAATTAATTTATTTTCTGTACGAACCTAAATCCGTAAATAACGTGATCAATCTTCTAGACTCAAATTTCACAACATTTATCCTATTTGTATATTTTTTTATGAGGATTTCAGCTAAAGTTCCAAAAAAAATAAGTTTTAACTCGTTTCATCAAATTTAACGCGCAAGGTCTAATTGCATGATTTCTTCCAAAAATATCCTACAAATAGATAAATTTATCTGTTTTGCATAATAAACAGACAAATTTATCTGTTTAATATTCATCTGTTTAATATGTAAATAGATAAATTTATTTGTCTGTTTATACTTAACAAATAAATTTATCTATTTGTATATCGACATCGATAATGCAAATAGATAAATTTATTTATCTTCTTATTTATGCCTAACAGATAAATTTATCTATTTGAATATCAACACAGATAAATTTATCCGTATTCATTATACATGTTTTGAAAATGTATAAATAAATTTATCTGTATTCTTTATATGTGCTTTTAATAAGATAGATAAATTTATCTGTGTTATTCACACGTACTTTCAATAAAAGATATATAAATTTATCTGTGTTCTTTATACATATTTTAAAAAGGCACAAATAAATTTGTCTGTTCTAGAATATTTTTGTCCTAAAAGGTCATTATGTGCTAAAATTTTTATGGGAATGGACCTTACTCGTTAAAAAAATTATGCTAGATGAAAAATAGTAAACGACCTATAAATTAAACTATTTACCATTTTTTTTATTTGCTTTACTTTAACGACATGTTCATTTTCGATTATGAGATATGATAAATTAAAGTCAAAAAGAGACTGAAAAGCCAATAAATCAAATATAGCTTTAAAAAAGTTCCCAAAAGCTCAAAAGCAATTAAAAAGCTTAAAAAAAGTTGTACCACAACAAGGTTTTATCTTCAATACCTTCCATTTTGTCACGTTTCAATAATTGTTGTTATATATATATTTTAATTCATCTCATCAAAACGAATTAAAAAAACAAAATATTTTAATTTCAATATGAAAAAGTTAAAAAAAAAGACAAAAATAAACCAAATAATACATTGCTTATTTTTATCTTTAATGGTTTTTCTTAAAAAAATTTAATCAAAACTTTTTACTAGGTGGCATTTGCATACGCAGTATTAATTCTGTCGAACAAAAATATACATGCCATGCAAACTAAGTGACCAGTCATCTTTATTTTCCATCCACCCAACGAACGAAGGTGGGTCAATATTAATCTACGCAAAGTATTTTTCACTACATGATTGGATGAAATGAGAACATTACATAAATAATATCACATGATACTCTGAGAGTATCAAATTATTACTCCCACCCAGGTGGGTTCCATAATCTTAGAACTATTACTATCTCACTTCTTTATAATTTTATAATAATTATACTAAAATTATATCAAATTAAATAATGTACTATTTATTATTAAATATCAAATACTATTCAATATAAAAAAAATATTACATAAATTAATAATTAAATGCATAATAATCTATAATAATAAAAATACACTTACGAAAATAACGGATAACCACTCAACTAAAAAGTAAAAATGGTGACAAGTACCATACCATAGAACTTCAACTAAAAGCTGCTAACAAGGAGAAACGTTGATGACTTGCCGACTAAACGGCCAAAACTGCCAGTCCAAGTCAACCAACCAGTCCTTTCTCACAAAGCCTTCGGATCGGAGTCGTATTTTTAGGCCATGCACCTTCGTCCACTGCCCCCCAAAATCCTTTTTTTGCTCTCTCTTTTTTCTCTCTTTCTGTTCTCTCTGGGCGTTTGGAATATTGATTGGTTTTGGAAGAGAAGACAGGAATGAGGAAGCCTTGCTGCGACAAACAAGACACTAACAAAGGGGCATGGACCAAGCAAGAAGACCAGAAGCTCATCGATTACATTCGATCTCACGGTGAAGGTTGTTGGCGCACCCTTCCCCAAGCTGCCGGTTAGTCGTTCTCCTTCTTTTTCTTCTTCTTTTAATATATCTTTTTGGGTTTTGAGGATCAATTTTACTGTCCCTTGACGGAGTGTTCAAGACAATTTATGCATACCTTGACTAGACCAATCCCAATTTCCATCGTCCGTTAGCAGAAGCCAATTAAAATCGAGACAAAGTCTCGTATGAACTAACTCTAAACAGTTAATATATTGCACCTAAAAGCTGAGGTTTCGATTTGAGAAACTTTCGAGAAAGTAAACTATTAAATCCCAAGTCTTAATAATCAAACCAACCCTTTTAAAGATTTTTTTTTGGATAGTTAAAGTAGAGTTTTGAGGATCTTTCTTTCTCTCAAAATGTTCATTTTTCAATATCTCAAGATTCATGTGTCTTCAATTTTTTTAATGATATAATAACTTACAATTAATGTGCTTGAACTTAAAATAAAAGAATATAAATATTTTGAAATTCTAGAATTTTATTTCTGTTTATTCTTCTTCTCCTTCTTATTTTCAATCAAATCGTATATTCGACCTTAATTAATAACTTGTTATGTGGACGCGAATTAGGGTTGCATCGTTGCGGTAAAAGCTGCAGGTTGAGGTGGATAAACTATCTAAGGCCAGACATCAAACGCGGCAACTTTGGTCAAGATGAAGAGGACCTCATCATCAA
>JAULJZ010223284.1:0-17527 GCA_032270985.1 Heliamphora pulchella
TCAATTATAAGAGATATATATATATATATATATATATATATATATATATATATAAAGGTTGAAATTTGTCGTATATAAAAATATAATAATTAATATTTAATATATACTTAGGCGGGTTGGGTTGATGGCGGGTTAAAGAAATATAATCCGCAACTAATCCATCCTTTTTATTTTTTTTACTCAACCCACCCAACCCAACCCACCCATTTATACAACTCGTATGGATTGGGTTTGCTTGAGTTAGATTGGTGGGTTAAAACGGGTTAACGGGTTTTTTGCACACCCCTAACTGACATTTTTCAATCACTTCCATGTAATAAGTAATTCATACAAATCTCGTAATACTAAATGCAGGAAAATTATTATGCATGTTTCTCAACAATTGTTTCGTAGCAATGCTATGAATTTAGAAACAAAATTCAGAAAAGTACCTAGAAAGCGATTTGAATGGTTAAAATTCATATTTAATAGGATATGAACACACTCCAAGTGAATCTTAACATTTCAAATCACTTTCTGAGTACTTTTCTGAATTTTGTTTATGGGTACATAGCGTTGCTGATTGTTTCGGGACCCATCTCACCAATTGTTGTTATTTTAAGAAATACAAAAACTTCTAACATTTTGGTCACTCCGATTGCATCGCAAATGCAGTTCCACCTTTAATTACCTTCTTGTATTTTAGAAGTATTTTTTCATTTGGAAATGGTTTTAATACACTACCTATGTGAATTTTACAAATATATGGTGAACATACAAAGAATTCATCTTCTCTGTTTGATACTATAACTGTATAACGTTCATGCATTATGCACTTCAAACCCTAACAAAAGGAAAAAAATGATAGGAAGTGCCTAAACTACACAAGTTTTGCAAAGCACTTAAATCTTGTCAACTAAATAAAATATTATTGAACAGGATGAGACCTTTACTTTATCAAGCTTCAAGTAATGCATTAGGTTTGTGTAGCAATGGAAATAAAAGATAGAAACTACATAACGGTTGGACTTTAAAATGTGCAAGTATATGCACTGGTCACCAAGCCACAATATCGTCCGGGGATAAAAGGTCAGAAAAGAAAAATTGAATAAGCAACCTTGTTTTTGAATTTAAGCCACCATGTTAGTGCAATAAAAGAATCAATTAGTACTTTATAAAAAATAATTATCATTGATAATTGATGAATACATGCAGTGTTTGAATTTCGATTAGCAAGCTCTGCAGTTATAATTTTTTTAAACCAACCTTTTTGTACCTTTTTTTTCCTGATAGGCAACCAAATTATATTACAGAGAAGACAAAAAAGAAGTACAAAATTTGGAGGACCGGCAGTCCATGAAAGTGATCAAACCAAAATTGGACCACTGGTTTCCTACTTTTGCAATCTGAAAGTCCACAAAAGGGTAACAGTGGGTATCTAATAATTAGGGATTTGGGAATCTACTCTTTATATCTCTCTGACCCTTTATACTCTTCAAATCAAATGAGCAATGGGTACCTAATAAGGGATTTGAGTCAGAATGACATGAATGAAGATACAGTCACTCATATATTTAGACATTTATTTTTGTAACCCTCAAATAGAGTTCAAAATCCCTAAAATTGTCAATTCATAAATCAATTTAAAGCCGCATGACACTAATTTTGGACTTCACAAACCAGATTCAACAAGTAATAGGTTACGAACGAAATATTTAGGATTTAAAAATCTACGAATTGGACGAATTGAGCGGATTAAAAAATTAAATAAATATTTTATTAAAATGTCAATTAATCCAAAATTAAAACAGTGACTATCACAGTTCAAACAAAATATTTATCTAAAGATTCAAAAAAATATTCCAATTGTGAGTACTAATTAAAACAAGCATCCCACAAACATATTCCAGTTCAAACTCAAAGATGTAAATACATGTCTTCCATCTAGATTTCTAAAACTAATCCTTAACAATTGCGTGTGCAAAATGCCAATTCGAACTCTCTCTTAAATTCAATTTTAATAAAATAACAGTTATAATCAGTTAACCTACTTTTATGTCCAAACAAGAAAAATGAGAAATCCCACAACACAATGAATAGATTAAACCAGTGCTTCACTACTAAATCAAAAAGTGCACTAACAATCCACATATAATCCCAGGTTTACTTTGCTATCAGAAGCTTTAAAATACCAAGACATTCATTGATTATTTTTATTTTAAGTTTAGTTAAACGTAGAAATCTAGAGATTGGTAAATGTTTTTTGGGTTATAGAAAGTTAGAGAGAGAGAGAGAGAGAGAGAGAGAGAGGGGAAGGGAAAGAACCTGCTGGCTGTTGTCACTTTATGTGAAAGATACGACAAAAATCGATTTTAGTATGATACATGAAAACAATATAATGATTTCTTCATAATACAACTTAAAAGGCATATTTTGATCCATGATACTATAAGCTCCTGCTATAAAGAGACCTTAAGAAAAGATCTTGATCTCCGAGCTGTTTGAGTGTAAATGATCTTCAAACCACTTCTCTCTCTAGGCGATGAGAGCCATAAACGTCACATGGTTCAAGTTTTGGACTTAGGCTAGAACTTTGGGATGGATAGCGTGATTTGGGACCTTATACTATAATTCTTAAATATACAATAAATTTATTATGTTCAATGTAAGTCTTCTATACATGTATATATAGGTGCATTCATTAATACTAATTCATCATTAAGTTCATGAGCGTAAAATCTTTTTAGTAGGATTAATCTAGTATAATCATGCATTGGCCATTAGAGAAATAATGCTAACACTGGTTGCTTAAACTAAAATGTTGGTGTGTGGGGCTGCTCGGGGGATTTGACGAGGCTATGATGATCAAGGAAGCAAAGGCGTTGATGAGGCGGTGGAGGTCGAGGACTCGAGGTGTCTCACTTCGTGGCTGAGGAGGGTGGCGTTGGGGTGCCGCAGCAACTCTCGGGGAAAGGATGGTGGCTGTACGCGTTGCTCGGCGGGGAGGGTCTAGAGGCGAAGGCATCGCTGTTAATCGTATTTGGTTGGTCTTCTCTAAGTGTTGGAAAAACAATAAAATTCCCCATACTTTGGACATAGTTATGGATAGGCAAAAATCTGAAATTAAAACATACATTTAGCATGCAAATAAACCCAAACATCTCAATTCTCGAAAATCTAGCATTTAACCCATGTCTTTCTATACAAAAATTTAAGGATAAAACCCCAATAACTTTATGATGTTCTCATATGCATACAATTCATGAGTATTTGGCCTTAGGGTCTTACGAAATGGGTTCTATCAATCCACATACATTCTTCAATGTGTTAAAGGAATTACATTTACAAAATTCGATTCTCAAAAGATCTTTCTTCAATTATGAGTAATTCTCATCAAAACAACTCAAAAAGAAGTCTCCACGACCATTCCTCTCATTCGGTTATCTTCTTTTCGTTATCATCTGAAATAGGTTATACAATATGAGCCGAGGCTCGTAGAAAATAAACTAAAGATGAATAAATACATGACATGCGAGGATGGTTATGTGAAATGCACGACAAGGGCTTATCTGAAACCAATTTCATTTTAAACGAATTCTCATTCACATAAACAGGTTTTCACATACAAACCATAGTTTTAATCTTCCATTTCCTTATCAATTTCAAACCGTTCCGAGTTCTCAAATGCTCTCTCTCTCCCTCTCTCTCTCCCTCCCCCCACACACACCTCTAATGCCTTCCAAATCCAACCAATTCATGGTTTAAGTTCTAAGAACCGACGCCGACACACACACACACACACACACACACCCCTCGAATGCCTTCCAATTCTAACCAATTCATGGTTTAAGTTCTAAGAACCGACGCCAGATGAGCTTATAGACCCATGTATAGCTAACGCCTATTCACAGTTATTGGCGATGCGTTTTATAACCCGTCACAACTAACGCATATTCATAGTTATTAGCAAATGGGTAGGTGTCCCAATCTGCGTAGTTTCTTGGTCTTTCATCGAGGAGCTACTCGAGCTCAACCTTAACGATCCATAGATCTAAATCGGTTCATTCATTTTATTATTTTCAACATTCCAAACACGAGTCCAACCTAAATATGGTTCCTCTCGTCAACATCCAACACACTTAAGGTTAAGCCATTAAACACACACTTTGATTCTCATACGTTTTACATTCAGGTCTAATTATTCCAAAACCCCCAACTAATCATCACATGATTTTCATATTTCATAAAAATTCATACGATTTATTCAAAATTCCCAACACTTCAACTCATGATTCTCACATTTCATCAAAATTCATAGAATTTATACACTAATATGTTAATACAACCTTTAATTTATCAAAATCTAAGTCAATTTCATCATTTGAGTTCACCAACCCCAAAAGCCCTAATTTGTTTAAGGTATGACCCAATCCAAACCCTAATTTTTTAATTTACAAATCAAAGGTTCTTCAACAACAATAACATGATAGATTCAACATAAATCATCTATAAACTCAAGGTTCAACATGCTTTAACATCAAGCAGGGTTCCAAAAACATAAGTTCTTTTGCTTTTATGTAAATACACAAAATATATGACTTATATACATCAAATGTTAAAGATTAGTCTTAGATCCTTCCTCTTTGATGATAAAACCACAAGAATCAAGCTTTAGCAAGCCCCAACAACGAATACCACCAAGCTTTTGGTGAGGATGGAGCTTCCAACGCATAGAGCAACCTCCCAACGTCGTATGGGCAAGAGGAGAGCAAGAGATCTGCCAAATGAGGGTAAAGGGGGCTTAAGGATGCTCTTATGGTGCTCCTAGGGATCTATCTCGAGCTTAGAGAGAGAGTGGAGAGGATGAAATGTCCAAAGGAAGCTCAGCCCGTGACTTTAAAAAATGTCTCTGCCGACTATCCGCTTGAGCAGACTCGTGACTGCTCGAGTGGTCCTCGCTATGTGTGAATCCAAAAAAAGATATATATATATATATAGGGTTCGAATTTTAAACCAAACACTCCAAAACTCATCCGAACAATTTACAATAATTATTCTCATGCATTACCAAGCATACAATTATCATCATCAATCATTATTATGATCAAAGTTTAATTCTTTCACAAAATTAAACACTTAAATCATTTTTCCACCGAACATCTCATAACGAGGTTTAATTAATTATTACAAAATAAAAGGGACCGAATCCCTACACTTTAACTCAACAACTTGAGCTACTCGTGACTCGAGCTACTCCCCCCTTCAGTAGCTCGACTATAATATTTTCACTCAACAGGCGTCAACTAATTTAACCCAAGGTACTCGGATGATGACTTGAGCTACTCATTCCACAAGTGACTTGAATATAAACTACAAAAAGGGTTAAGCAGAAGCAAGTTGAGAGGCCCAAAAGACCTTGCCCACTCGAGTTACTCGAGTGACCCGAGTTGCTTGAGTGGGTCAATTTTAATCCATCAGTAAATCGGACATGCAACTCCAAGTTACTCAAGTTACAGGAAGACCCAAACTTGACCTACTCGAATTACTGAGGATCCGAGCTACTAGTACCCCCCGTAGGTCGGCCAACTAAGATTGTTCCTCATCGTGCAGAGGCATAAGACATTCCATAGTACAGACTATGAAACATAACCCTGACTATGAATGATGACATTCAATAGCACAGATTATGAAGTGTAGCCCTGACTTCAAATAAAGACATTCTATAGCACTGACTATGATGTAACAACCCGATTTTTAAGCCTTTGGATTGAGAACGTTAAATCAACTGAAAATTAGATTTTTGAATTAGGGTTAGATCAAGAGCAAGAATCCTGGAGGATTAAGCCTAGAACCAGCTCTCGGAATTGAAAACACTAAAAAAGAAAAGACATCTCTTAATCCTATAACCTCATAAGGAAATAGAGAATTGCAATTTTATCCAAGAAGAATTAACAAAATTTCAAAAGTGACCCAAATCGAAGACGTACACAAATAATATGGTTCTAAGTCCAAGGAATAGGAAAACTAAGTGCCAACTCAATAAGTAAGAAGAAAATATACGCATAGGCTTAATATTTCATAATTTTTAGTAATTGCACGTTTAACCCCAAATTTTTAGATAATTTCACTTTTAGCCCAAGACACCCCACAATTGGTAAATCCAGACTAAGCTACACGTCTATTATGAAAACACGATAAATTTTTTTCATAATCACTCTAGAAGTCATCAACAATCTTAGTCCTAACAAATTACACACAAGTCCCTCAATTCTCTCTATTTGCACGAAAGGCTCCGAGGTAATCCTCAATCTAATTTCTACAATAGACACTAACTCAAGAATAAATATATATAAAAGTACCCGATTTCAAATTACGGGAATTAGCAACAAAAATTCACAAAGATTATAACTGCAAAATTGGGTTAGGGCGGGAACAAAATCCTAAGATTCAAAGTAAAATCTTACAGAATATTAAGTTATCTAATACTGAATTCTAGAAACCGAAAATCATAAACAATCATAAACTTATAAGTTAGTCCAATAAGATAAAAAAATTACGAAAAAGACAAACATAACCCAAGTGTAATTTTACACATTCATTTAATCAAACAAAAATGAAACCCTAAGACATAAGATTTAAACCCTGAACCCTTGAGGACAGTTGACATAAAAAAATTTAAAACCCTTAAACCACATAAAATTATAGAATCACAATCCTACAACTTAACCCAAGAAAATCATGGATCATGAAAAAGATTAAAAATATGGCCCAAATAAAATTACAAAGTCCAACTTTTTTAATTAAGCCTAAACCGTAGTATTAGTGATGGTTAGCCGACGAGATCTTATGTCGCTAAAAGGATGAAAATCTTAACTCAACCCGAAACCCTAATTTGATCCAAAAACCCTAAAAAAACCAAATACTCAGAGACAAGATCCTAATACTCAGAGAAGACTCCTAACATCCTAAATTAAATAAATAACATGAAATATAAAGTTAAAAATAAAAAATTCTCATAATTAGGATAAAAAGACCATTTTGCCCATAGTACAGTAAAAAGTCTTAAAAACTCAAGTTTCGACACATGAACACCCTAAATCAGATATTTAGACAAAATTGAATAAAAAAAGACAAAATAACAATAAAAATGACAAAAATTCCCTTGCATGGTTGGCACAAAAAGTCGCTTTTTGCCTTTTTAAGTTTAAAAATAAGAAACAACTGTACAAATTAAGTATTATTATGACCCAAGACTTTTTAAACAAGTAATATACATAATAATATAATAATATAGGTCAACAAAAGTAAACAAATAATTATTTAAAATTTTTACACAATAAATATGTGAAAAAGCCAATTCTAGTCAAACTAGCTTAATTTAGCTTAAAAAACTACACCTATTTAATTAATTGCTATCAAAATTATGATAAATCATGAAAAGACTAAATTAATTATAAATACATTAATATAATAGGTTTTAGTAGGTTTAGATACCAAAAAGGATACATAAAATTTATATTTTATACATTTTCTTTTACAAAATGGTGCCAAAATACACTTTAAAACCCCAATTAAATGCAAAAATAGCTTTTGGTCTTCCCAAACAGACCCCATCTGAAACCCCATCTGCAAAAATCAGAAAATATATCTCTCAAACAACTCCCACCTCTCATGCAACCAATAAAAATTAAAAAAAATTCAAAATAAAGCTTCCAAGCAATTATTAAGCCTCCATTATAATTTTTGTATAAAAACATGCCAAACACCCTTCTTCTCCTTCACATGTTCTGCTGAGAGGGTTTGATAGAGAGATCACCAAAAATTTCTAAGTGTTCCCAGGAAAGAAGGAGAGAAGAAGGAAGGAAGAGGGAAGGAGAACGTAGGAGGAATCAAGGGGAATGCATTAAAGCTAAGACCCATTCTTCTTCAACCTTTTGAGCATTCAACAAGGTAAGTAAATCCCCTAAAACCCTCTAATATTCTCCCATAAGATAGCGCTCAATCCATCTCTATAATAAACGCTAAAGATAATAAACAAAGAATAACCCAAAAAGGCGTCGTAGACATAGATTATGAACTGTTTGTGTGTAATCAAGTTTTGCACGTACTTGCATATGTATATTTTTGAGTTATATGGCTTAAATAGATTCTGAAGTTTTGGTTTATATGAGTTTATGACATGCTTGCAAAGAAAACACATCAAAAATACACACAACGGAAACTAAGCAACCAAAACCCTAGGTAACCTAATTTTCTGGGCTTACCAATATTCTGCCACCAACATTAAAACATCATAACTGATTGTAGAAAAATGAACTTAAAATAATTTTTGTGTCCAGATTTAGATTTTTGAGTTCTCTTTCATAAAAATGTTCTCTTGTGTGTCTTTCCTCCTAAAGTTTTTATTTTTGTTCTTTGTTTTGTGTTATATTTTTTTGTCCTTTTTTGTTTTTCTTCTTTGTGTTGGTTTTTTTTGTGTCTCTTTACTTTTTGGTCACTGTGTGGTGACCGCTCGCTACACCGCTCGAGCGGTGTCTCGAGCGGTCTTTGGACCTCCTCGGTTCTTCAGTCTATAGTTCAACATACCAAAGTAAGGGTTTCACCGCCCGATAGACCGATCGAGCAGTCACTCGGGTGGTCTTTATGCACTCTCGGTTTATCTTGTGTGGTTCTTGTTTTCTCACCACAGAAGAGACACCGCTCGAGCGGTCTTCGCGCCTAAGTGTTTTTCAAATCGAGGTTAAGGGTTTTTTAGTTTTCATTCGGCTGGTATCTATCGCTCTCTTCTCTGCGTAGACTCTCTATGTGCTGGTGTCTCTTTCAAGCTTCAAGCTTTTCAAGGGTCGTCGCGTGAGGTTTTTGACCTCCTATTGGGTATGTTTTTTTTCTTTTCTTTTCAAGTTCGTTTTTTTAGTTTTTTTTAGTTTTTGTTATTTTTTGTGTTAGGGTTAGTTTTTTTTCTCTCTTATCTTACCTTTTCTTGTGTGGTTGTTTTGCTCTTGTTTTTGTTTTCTTCTTTCCTATTCTTGATCTTCCTTGATCATTTGGCCTAGGGGTTTGGTACCTTTGGTTTGGGGATATTTTTTTCTTTCAAACTTATGGTATTAGTTCATACTCTAGAACTATGCCTCCTAAGTACCGTGCAAAATCCACAGCCTCAGGCAATATATCTGAACTATCCCGCAGGTTTCAATCCAAATCGTCCTTGAAAACCTTCCTCGAATCCTATGCAAAGCGTCCGGTCCTTTTGAAACGGAGCGTTGTTCTTAGAGATTTCCTGAACAACCCCATTATCGCATCCTTCCTCGCTTTTAAGTGGGATTCCTTGTTATCCTTTCAATCGTCTTTATCGATGAACCTTTCTCTAGTTCGAGAGTTTTATAACTCTCTTGTTGAGCAATCCTCTGAGGATGACTCTTTTTCTGGTCATGTTCGAGGCATTGACTTTCAGCTCACTCCTGATACGATTGCCGCGTGGCTTGGTCTCGAGTCTCGACCTCTTGACCCTATTTTTCCTCGCTCCTCATGCTTCCGTGAGGAAGCTTTTGACTATGGCCCGACTGCTTCGGCCATTTGTGGGTCTTCTCGCTCTTGGGTTGTGGATGTCTTGATCCCTCAACGGGTTCTCACCCCCGACTATCGTCTACTCAATCTCATCATTTGTGCCAACATTGCCCTGAAAGGCCATTCCTCTGACATTTCCCAACCTCATGGCTATCTGATGTGGGCCATTGCTAATCGTAAATCTGTTGATATCTCTCTTGTCATGTTTTATGCTATTGTGCGTGTGATTGGAGGCAAGTCCTCCCTTGGTCTCCCTTTTGGGTTCTTCATCACTCAGTACCTGAGATCTCTTCGTGTCCCTGAGTATCATTCTGGGGCTCACCCTGTGAACTCGTGTTTTTGCCCAAACCCATTTCTAAAACCACTCTTAAACAGAGCTCTTCCCGTATTCCCCGAGTTTCCTCTTTTGTAGGTGCCTCTAGGATTGGAGCTACTGATCCCGAGGAGATGGGCATTGATCCCGATGTAGATCTTCCCGCAGAGCCCGAGGTTCTTGATCGGTTGACCCAACTAGAGGCTGAGGTTGGGCTGATCCGCGAGGATGTTAATCTGCTTCGGGCGAATATTCAGAGTTTGATTCAGCACGAGCAGACGGTTTGGCAGGAGCAACAGGAGTTCATGGCTTTCTCTGTAAAGTGCTGAATGGTTTTTCCTTAATTAAATCAAATGACCTTTTTGCCCTAGGATCTAACCTTAGTGCTAAACATGAAAGTTGTAGAAAATATTTTTATTTAATTGGTGCTCAAAAATAAAAAAACTAAATCCATGCCTATGTACCTCAAAACACTGTTGAAAATTTTAAATTGGTGCTTGAATAATTATCCAATTTTGGCTAAGTGTATAAGTAATGTGCCATATTGTGGAATTTGAATATATGGACTTTAAATAAATTATGTGAATGATTTGTGTATGAAATAATAATTTGATGAATAAAATCTATGCCGTTAGGTTAAATTTATGTTTCGTGAATTATCGCTTATGCTTTATATATTTGTATTCCATGATCATAATTTTACAATTTCATGTAAAGCATACATATGTCATTTTATCCCACGTCATGATCAATTTATACATGTAAATCGTAAATAGCAGTTGAATATGTCATATCACGCCACTTTTGGATTGGGTTTCGCGGGGTTCACTGTTTTATTTTGAGAAAAGAATGAAAATTAAACCTTAAGGTTGGTATCCTGATTGATGGAATTGGAATATTGTGATATTGGCTAAATGCCCTGATTGTGATATTGGCTATATGCCTTGATTTATTTTTTGAGATGCTTTTGCCCCAAGTGCTAAATGCACCTTATTATTTATGATGTATATTTTTGGTGAAGGCAGTTCGGGTAGCGTAATAATAGGAGTTAGATTTTGCGATCCCACGTTTGACCTTGACCTGAGATTCGAGAGCCTGAGTGTTGACTTGTCCACGCCTTTACCGTCAATGATGACCCCGCTGGACAGTTAGTCTGCTACGTATCATCCCACGGCTTAAGGAACGCTCTTTGTCGGTCGGTAGGCTTGATCAGTGTGATTGGGATCATGAGGTTTAGGATGGTTCACCTCGGTTTGGGAGAGCTTAGAATAACTTAAGTTTAAATTTAGATTAGAAAATAAAATTGGTTGCGTCGCATTCATATGCATCACGCATTTGCACAATTGCTCTTATACATGCTTACCCGGTTGAAACGTTAAATTGTTTGTCTTTTTTACCGTAAATTGTATTAGGTATTATACGATATATAGTGTAGGATATTTTGTTGTGAGTTTGTTAGACGGTTTAGGAAATTTGCTTCTGGGCTTTGGCTCATGGCATTGGTGCCACAGGTGAGGAGGAAAGCCTTTTGAGGAAGTCGCACCCGAAGAAGAAGAAGGTTTTGAAAAGCAAGGTGAGTGGCAGGGACCAGCCGACCTCGACAATGCAATTAAAGAAACTGAAGTTCACCCTTTTTGGTCATTTTGTTTAGTTTCCACGAGCTTATTGTAATTTTTATTAAATCTTTCGTGAAACTGTAATCACTATGTATTTTGAACGTTTCAAAACTCTAAATTGTTAGGATATTTTCTCCTAATAATTGTCTTCCAAGTGTTAGCAAGTCTGTGACTCATTGTTTAAATGTTATCAAATTCCTCGATATGATGCATTTGTCGGTATTTAAAAGTTTCTTTGTAGATTTGACAAGGAAGATGCAATCAATGGATCCCATGTAACTATCTGCTGCAATACTATTTTTGTTCTTTAGATGGCAGGACCGCTCGATCGGTCTAAAGACCGCTCGAGCGGTCTATCTCGGGTCTTCATTATAGTTTAGCTAGGGTTAGCAGCTTTTGGGATTTTTATATAGGTTTTCAGTTTAGGAAACAGAAGGGATGTATGAGGGTTTTTATTTTGTTCTGATTGTAAGGCTGCTGGAGAATTGAGTGAGGGGGAGTTCCAACTAGAATTGATGATTAAATGTCAGTTTGATACGTTCAAAGATTATCATCAATTCATCATCGTCTTTATCGCAACTAGTACTTGAGAGGAGTCTCAAGTGACAAAGTTCGACAGAGAATTCCATCGGCAAACAAGCATAGGATTGGCTCACGAGGATTCGGCAAGAAGACGGGTAGCCTTAGGTTGAGGATTCAATGGGTGTTGTAAGGCTTTTCTTGCAACCAAAATTTTATTTAGTGTTTGTTTTTCTCGGACTAGGATTAGTCCCGTGGTTTTTACCCTTATTGAGGTTTTCCACGTAAAAACTCTCCTGTCTCGTCGTTTGGTGGTTGGTATATGTGTTTGTGTGCATTGTATATAATTGTTGCATATCAAAAACTAGTTTTTTCAATTGGTATCAGAGTAGGCTTTTCCTTAATCCTTGTTTCTTGGTATTGATTTGCATACGTGGAGTTTTAAAAGAAGGTGCATCTACTGGTAGACCCCCTCTGCTTAATGGGACTAATTACCCATTCTGAAAAGTTCGGATGAGATCTTTTCTTAAGTCCATTGATGAAAGGGTTTGGTTAGCTATTACTGTGGGTTATAAGTATCCAACCATGACTGTAGATGAGAAAAGTGTCCCTAAACCATCGGCTAAGTGGGATAGAACTGATTTTGAGAATGCCGGATGGAACAGTAAGGCTATGAACGATATCTTTAGCGGGGTTACTCAGGAAGAATTCGGTAGAATAAGTACTTGTGACCTGGCTAAAGAAGTGTGGGAGATATTGGAAGTCACTCATGAAGGAACACAAACTGTGAAAATCTCTAAACTTCAACGTCTGACCACTAATTTTGAAACTTTACGCATGAAAGAAGATGAGAAGTTTGATGATTTTTATGCTAAGTTAAGTGACATTGTGAATGCTTCTTTTAATCTTGGTGAAATGATCCTTAATTCAAAAATTGTTCGAAAAATATTGAGATCTCTTTCCGAACGCTTTCAACCTAAAGTCACTGTAATAGAGGAAAATACATACATTGATTCTATTACAGTGGAAAGCTTGGTTGGAAACTTGCAAATGTATGAGTTGAATTTTCAAAATCATACATCTTCAAAAATTTTGGCTTTCACTTCAGGTCAAGGGTTTGCTAGTGATTCTGATGATGAGTTTAATCCTGAGATGATGGCTATGTTTGTCAAAAAGTTTAAAAAGTTTTGAAAAAATAAAAATTCAAATCAGGATGACAAATCACGAAAGCGATTCGGGAGTGATAAACCTAAGAATGGTCTTAAAATCTTTAACAAAAAGGGGCAAAAATCTCAAAGTTCCGGCCTCAAGTGTTATGAGTGCAAAGGTTTTGGGCACATTGTTCAGGAATGTCCAAACAAGTTGAAAAAGAAGCAAAAAGTGTTCACTGTGACTTGGGATGATGAAAGCGAACCTGAGTCGAGTGATGACAATGAGGATCAGTATGATGATCACAACATTATAGCCTTTGCTACTTCTGTTCACTCCGATGATAGTGTCAATGATATAAATAAATTTGTGAATGAGGATGAGAAAGAAGAGGAAAATGTTCAAACTGTTGAAGGGAAAGATAGTGACACTCTCCAAGGAGCTTACGGTAAGCTATACAAGGAGAGTTAAGTGTTAATAAAGAAATGTGCCAAGCTTGCATTCCAACTTAAAACATGTGAGAGTGAGAAAGAAAAACTTGTGCAAGAGCTTCTGATAGCTCACGCAAAAGAAGAAGAATTGAAAAATGAATTGAATATTTTGTACATTAACTTGGAAAATTGTAAACAAGATAAAGAAAGGTTCATGCTTTTAAATGATGATAAGTCTGCTAGAATATCTGAGTTAGAATGTCATATCAAAGATCTTGAAAAACAATTGAATCGTGCTAATGCTACTCTCAAGCGTTAGAATGCAGGGTCACGTGCCTTGGATGGACTTCTTGGTGATCAAAAGGCAGCTTTTGACAGAGCAGGTTTAGGATTTGCTGGTATATCGAGTCAATCCACTGGGAAACAAAAATAACAAGCAACCCCGATATTTGTGAAAGCCAAGCAGGCAGAGGAAGTGAAAGTGAGGACAGTAGGAATAAGTACGACAGGTAAGGCCACCTTACAACGTGGCAAGGTAAGAAAGCCTAACTCATCTCCTATCTGTCATCATTGTGGTATACTAGGTCACAATCGTCCTTATTGAAAACTCTTACCTCGAATGCCCATAGAAAATAAGAAGTTTGTTCCCATTTGCTATTATTGTGGAGTGAGAGGTCATATCAGACCACATTGCTTTAAATTGCATGACATGTCTCACTTAAGTTATTCTGTCCCGTTTCATAGACCGACCTTACCTCATGCTCCTAGAACACATGTAAAAGAGTCGACTTCTGTGAAAACTAGAAAAGTTTGGGTTCAATCCAAAGATCTGAAAGCTTATGTGATTTGAACTGCTATGAGAGCTCAAAGTTCTCATATGTGGTATCTGGACAGTGGGTGCTCTCGACACATGTCTGGGGACAAATCCTTGTTTGCCACCTTAGAGTTTTATAATGGTGAGCTGGTGACTTTTGGGGACGGGAATTCAACAAAAATTATAGAAAAAAGCACTATCTCTTCCCTTGGGCTTCTTAAGTTGGAAAATCTTCTTTTGGTTGACGGTTTATAGGCAAATCTGTTAAGCATTAGTCAAATGTGCGACACTCATTATGAAGTGCATTTTTCAAAAGATAATTGCATCATTTTGGATAAGAAAGGTAAGACTGTCATGCATGGTGTTAGAACGTCTGATAATTGCTATGGTATCATTCCTGTAAAAGCTGAAACTTGTAATTCGATCAAAATCAATGATGCTGAATTGTGGCATCGAAGACTTGGACATGTTAATTACAAGGATCTCACTAAAATTGCCAATAAAGAGTTAATCAGAGGCATTCTAAAGTTGGAAAGTCAATTGCACCGGGTTTGTGGTGCGTGTCTGGTAGGTAAACAGACTAGAGTTCCACATAAGAAAACTGATGGTTTAGGCACCAAAGCTCCTCTAAAGCAGATTCACATAGATTTGATTTGACCAATTAGGACTGAAAGTTTAGGCAAAAAGAAATACGTTTTTATAGCTGTAGATGATTTCTCTCGATTTACTTGGATTAATTTTTTGAGAGAGAAGTCTAACACGTTTTCAAGTTTCAAAACTCTTGTCCTTAAACTTCAAAATGAAAAATTCAAGTCCCACAATTCAGTTACCCGCATTCGGTCAGATCATGGGAAGGAGTTTGAAAACTCTGAATTTACTTCATTTTGTGAAGAGTTGGGTATTCAGCATGAATTTTTCGCGCCTAAAACTCCTCAACAAAATGGAGTGACAGAAAAAAAAAATTCAAGTTCTTCAAGAAATGGCACGGGTCGTGTTGCACGATAAGAAGGTTTCACAACAGTTTTGGACAAAAGCGGTGAACACTGATGTTACATCATTAACCGTGTCTACCTGAGACTAGGAACTCTTCACACCCCCTATGAGTTGTGGAAAGGAATCAAACCAAATGTAAAGTACTTTCGTACTTTTGGGAGTAAGTGTTATATTTTTCAGGATCGGGAACAGCTAGGTAAGTTTGACTCTCACAGCGATGAGGGGATCTTCTTAGGTTATTCCACAAATAGCCGTGCATATAGAGTTTTTAACAATAGAACTTCCACTGTTATGGAATCTATAAATATGGTTATTGATGATGAACCAATTTTTACACCTGCTGATTCTGATGTTTCTATTTCAGGTTCACTTGTTGAAGAACCGGAAGCTGACAAAGCTAAAATTCAGTTTCCACTGGAAGAACATGAAAATCCTGTCCAGAAGACTCCCACAAGTGTGAAACAGGGAACTCAAGTACAAGAAGCAGAACCCAAAGGTTCTCAAAAGAAAGGCCTAGAACCCTTTGCGAGGGTGAAACTTAATCACCCAGTCTCTCAAGTTCTGGGAGAAGTCACTGATAGGATGCAGACTCGACATCAAATGCGGGATGATGTAACCTATATGTGCTATGTGTCATTATTGGAGCCTAAATCTGTCAATGATGCCTTACTTGATGAAAATTGGACTAATGCCATGCATGAAGAATTGAAACAATTTGCTATGAATAATGTGTGGGAACTAGTTCCTCAGCCCTCTAGCAAGAATGTCATAGGCATCAAATGAATTTTCAAAAATAAAACAAATAAGTTTGGTGAAGTTATTAGGAATAAGGCTAGACTGGTTGCACAGGGTTATACTCAGGTTGAAGACATTGACTTTGATGAGACTTTTGCCCCTGTGGCTCGTCTCAAATTCATTAGGATCCTTTTTGCCATAGCCTGTAAGCTTCACATTAAATTATTTCAAATGGATGTTAAAAGTGTATTCTTGAATGGTGATCTTAAAGAAGAGCTATATGTGAACAACCTAAAGGGTTTGTTGACCCGTTGTTGCCTAATCATGTTCTGAAACTTAGAAAAGCTTTGTATGGGCTGAAACAGGCTCCCAGAGCCTAGTATGACAGGTTAATCTCCTATTTGTTAGGAAAAGATTTCTCTAGGGGTGACAGAACATTATTTATCTATGCTGAGACCCATGACATTTTTGTAGCTCAAATTTATATCGATGACATAGTTTTCGGGT
The DNA here is from genome assembly GCA_032270985.1 of Heliamphora pulchella. NCBI lineage: Eukaryota > Viridiplantae > Streptophyta > Magnoliopsida > Ericales > Sarraceniaceae > Heliamphora > Heliamphora pulchella. The sequence goes on from JAULJZ010223284.1 coordinate 16,621, forward strand.
TAACTGATGACACCTTAGTGAAAGAATTTTCGACAGAAATGAGTAATGAATTTGAAATGAGCCTAATGGGTGAATTGAACTATTTTTTGGGGTTTCAGGTCAAACAGACTGAATCTGGCATGTTTATTGCTCAATCCAAGTATGCTATAAATCTGGTTAAGAAATTTGATCGAGAAAATTCAAAACATACCCGAACCCCGATGAGCATCACCACTAAGTTGACCAAAGATAAGTCTGGTAAACCTGTTGACCAGACCAGTACCAAAGCATGATAGGTAGTTTGATGTACTTGACTGCGAGTTGCCTTGACATTGCTTTTAGTGTTGGGGTATGTGCTAGATATCAGGTTAGTCCCAAAGAGTCTCATTTGTTGGCTGTAAAACGTATCGTCAAATATGTGAATGAAACTTCTGGGTTTGGGATTTGGTTTACATATGATACAACTGCTGAAATCGTCAGTTTTTCTGATGCTAATTGGGCAGGGAGTGTCGATGAAAGAAAAAGCACCTCGGGTGAGTATTTTTACATAGAAAACAATCTTATCTCTTGGCACAGCAAAAAGTAAAATGCCATATCTCTTTCCACGGTTGAAGCTGAATACATAGCAGCTGGGAGCGGTTGCACTCAGCTTCTGTGGATGAAGCAAATGCTATCTAACTATGGATTTGAACATGGTCCTATCGTGTTGTATTGTGACAACACCAGCGCTATAAACATCTCTAAGAACCATGTTCAACATTCTCGAACTAAGCATATCGATATTCGCCACCACTTTATTCGAGATCTTGTAGAGGATGGCACGGTTGTCCTTGAGCACATAGCTACTGAGTTTCAGCAAGCAGATATTTTGACAAAATCCCTTGATCATCTTCGGTTTGAGTTTCTCATAAAGACTCTAGGAGTCTAT
>JAULJZ010223295.1:1848-17526 GCA_032270985.1 Heliamphora pulchella
TGGGTCAAGTTTGAATTTGATTTTTGCATTCTTTGTTGAGATGAAGTTTTGACGACATTTTAGTTGAGTCTGCCATTTTGAGTTTTTCGAGGTTGAATTTAGGATGGTTTCGAGGCGGATTTGGAAGGAAATTGGATTTTTTTAGACTTTCCTTTGAGTTTTGAACTTCAAATTTTGCAAAACTATGTCAAATGAGTTTTAGATCGAATTGAATCGAAAATATGAGGGAAGTCGGATTTTCATTAAATTTGAAATTGGATCCTAGCAAATTGGTTTTGATCGGATGGCGTCATTATTGGTTTTGAAATGGGGGTAGGTTTTGACCCTTAAAGCGTGGGTTGATTTTCAGTCTCATTTTGATGTTACTTTGATTATTGTTAGTTTGTTTCAACCATCTTGTCACGTACTTTGATTTTGATCTTGTCATTGTTTTAGTTTATTTCGTTTTCATCATTTCGTCGATTCCGTTATTGCTCTTTGTTTACTGATTTGTTTGATTCGTTTTGTTTCAAGGGCGACTTCGTATTAGGGGTTTTGGCGGATCCTTGAACGCTCTAGAGTGGTACACGGCGCTCCCTCCACGTAGCCGAGAGATCGTTGATCGAGCCGGCTTTGGCAGCTTCGTCACCACGCTAGAGGGGACCAACAACGACCGGGTCACCCTCACGGCTTTAATTAAGAGGTGGTGGAACACCACAAACACCTTCCATCTTCCCACATTCGAGGTGACTCTTACTCCCCTTGATTTCTCTCTCATCACCGGGATTCGGGTGGGCGGCAACCCGATCTCGTTTGATCCTGATATCTGCCAGAGCCCCGAGGCTCTTGTGATGCCCCATCCTCCTGGCACATCGAGATATATGTAACTATAAAGAAGGGACATATTCTAGTCGAGCATTCATAATTACATTTGATAATTGCTACATCATTAATGGTTCAGAATTTGTTCAAAACACCTTAATGATTACAGTCATCCAAAAAATTTAACAAAAGTTATAATATATCCTTGGAAAACTGAACAAAAGATCAAAAAGAGAAGATTCTACATCTTTAAACTGCGTTGTTGGGGTTAACCAGCTCCTGCCACTCCCCCCTTCTTCGATGTCTTCTTCATCAACGAACACACCTTCCTCAAATGGTTCTTCTTCTTCACCTGTGACACGAATGTCATGAGCCAGAGCCCAAAAGCAAATTTCCTAAACCGTCTAACAAACTCACAACAAAATATATTACAATATATATCGTATAATACCCAATACGAATTTAAGAGCAAAGAGATAGAAAATTTATCATTTTCAATAGGGCAAGCACATATAAGAATAATTGTGCGAGTGCGTGATGCAAATGAATGCAATGCAATTGCCCAACCCAACATACTTCTAGAACAATATCATGAATTCCACGCCGAGAATTACAGAATAGACTTGATGGGACCTGATCACCGAATCTATCCTCGCCTTGTTGCGAAAGGTAAACCCTCGTCAAGCCTACATGCCTTGGCCATTTTACGTAATGGCAACGGCGTGGAAACTGGCCTTTATCTAATTTTACCCATCCTTATTCTAGGCCAACCAATCCCACCTTAAGGACCAGGATACTCATTAGGTGTCAACCCAAAGTCTAATTAAAGTTAGTGACGAACCCACAGTGCCTAATTCCCCTTTTTATAATAAATAATCTCCCAATTCAATTTCAAATATGGCAACCAGGGACGCCCTAGATCCACAACCATAGAAAAAATGATTTCATATCACCCAACCCACAATTATAGGTACGAAAGGGACTCCGATGACCCAAGATGAAATTACGGTATGGTACAATCTACTAAAGCATAGAATACAAGCATGCGAAGCATAAACCATGACTTATGTGACATAAGATTGAACTATCGGCACAGGTTCATTTCGTCAAAATTATTATTTCTATACACCAAGTACTCAAAAAGTTCATATAAAGTCTATATACTCAAGTTTCGCAAAGTAACACGCCATTCGTACACTTAGCCAATTTTTGGTAAATGTTTAATTGCTAGTTTTAAAGTTGCGACAGTGTTTTGAAGTACCTAGACATAGATTTAATTTCTAAAATTTGAACAGAAATTAGATAAAAATATTTTCTACAACTTTCATGTTTAACACTAAGGTCAAATCCTAGGGTAAAGGGGTCGTTTATTTTACTTAAATGAAAATCGTTCAGCATTTTACAAAGAAAAACAAAGAATTTGGGCCTCTGTTGGCTATTGTTTTGGGGCATCAACTCAAAGGGTATGACTCTGATTTTGGGTGAGACTTTAGTTCAAGGTGTTTCCTACAAGTTTCATGTTTTGTGCTAAGGCAAGTTATTTAGACAAAGTTAGTGATTTTGGCCAATTTATAAAAAGGGTTCAATCAGCCTAAAAAGGATCTGCAGAATAGGTTTTCAACAGAGAATGCTCAAAACCTTTCGAGTATCATCCGAGGGTATTTTTGGCTAATGTTTGGTCAATAATTAGTTTAATATGTTAGCTACATTTTTCATGTTTATCATTTTTGGATTTGGCTTCTAAAAACTTAGGGATTTGGTCTCACAAAAAGGTGTGCCAAAAAGCTCTGTCGGTCACTGAATCTCAACAGTGACTTTGAAAAGTGTTTTGACCTATCACGACTTCATATATTTGGCTCATTTTTTATGGACAGTAAGATAAATATGTTCTCTACAATTTTTATGTTTTGTCCCAAGCTCCGTTCTCACTCTAACTTAGGGTTTGTAGGTCTGCAATTCAGAGTGGTCAAGATCTTACACAATTTGGAAAAATTGACATATCTGGAGTTCTCCTCAACGAAATCACTTCAAACCAATGTTTTATGAAATAGAACTCAAAAATCTAGGTCTGGACATAAAAATTACTTTAAGATCATTTTTCTACAATTAGTTATGATATTTTAAAATTCGTGACAGAATGTTGGTAAGCCCAAAAAATCAAGTTGTTTAGGGTTTTGATAGTTTAGCTCATGTGGTGTCCATTTTTTATGTGATTTCTTTGCATGCATGTCATGTACTCATAAAAACCAAAACTCCAGAAGATGTTCAAGCCATAAAACTCAAAAATATACACATGCAAGTACATGCAAAGTTTGATCATACATAAACAGTCCACTATTCACACCAATGACGCCTTTTTGAGTTATACTTTGTTTCTTTTTCTTAGGGTTGATTATAGAGATGGATTGAGGGTTATTTCATGAGAGTATATCAGAAGGTTTTAGAGAATTTACTTACTTCTTTTGATGCTCAAAAGATTGAAGAAAAATGGGACTTAGCTTTAATGATTCCTCCTTGATCCTTCCTAACTCCTTCCTCCTTCCTCCTTCCTCCTTCTTCCTTCCTTTTTCTCTCATTCTTCTCTCTTAGAACACTTAGAAAGTTTTGGTGGTTCCCTCCCTCACACTCTCAGCCAAAAATGGAGAATAGAAGGGGTGGTTTAGGTCTTATTTTATAGTAAAAATGGTAGTGAAAAATAATTATTGTGTATAAGCTTTATTTTGAATTTTCTTAAATTTGATTGGGTGCATGGGGTGGCTATGCTCTTTTTGAGAGATATATATTCAGATCATGGCAGTGGGATTTCAGGTAGGACTATTTGGGGAAGTACAAAAACTGATCTTGTATTATTATGGGGTCTAAATTGTGTTTTGGTACCATTTTGTGCAAAAAAATTCATAAAATATTAATTTTATGTATCTTTTTGGTATCCAAACCTACTAAACCTATTATATTAATGTATTTATAACAAATTTAGTCTTCTCATGATTTATCATAATTTTGATAGCAATTAATTAAATAGGTGTAGCCTTTTAAGCTAAATTAAGCTAGTTTGACTAGAATTGGCTTTTTGACTTATTTATTGTGTAGAGATTTTAAATAATTATTTGTTTACTTTTATTGACTTATATCATTATATTATTATGTATATTACTTGTATAAAAAGTATTAGGTCCAAATAATGCTTAATTTATACATCTTTTTCTCATTTGTAAACTTAAAAAGGCAAAAAAAATTAGCTTTTGGGCACATTTCCCTTTGTGACTGGCCATGCAAGGGTAATTTGGTCGTTTTTTGTTATTATTTTGTCTTTTATTAATTAGTTGTATATAAATATCTGATTTTGGGTGTCTATGTGTCAAATTTTAGATTTTTAGAACTTTTTGTTATACTAGGGGCAAAATGGTCATTTTACCCTAATTGTGAGAAATTTTGATTTTTAATTTTATATTTTAGATTACTTAATTTAAGCTGTCCCAAGACTTGTCTGAGTATTAGGGTTTTGCCTCTGAGTATTTGGTCTTTTTAGGATTTTCGAGTCAAATTAGAGTTTCAGGTTGAGCTAGGGTTTTTCTCATTCATGCAGCGACTTAAGTTCTCATCGTGTATCCGTCGCTAATAATAGGGTTTGAGCCGGGTTATTACAATCTAGGTGGTTACTGCTAGAGTCCGGACCGAGGTGTTACAGCTCTTCTGCACCCTCTCGGCCACGTGCCCCTTCCATCAACAAGGTGAGCATACGATATACGTGGCTGAAGATGACATTCTATCATTTCGTCTACTCCGAGGTTCACCACTTCGAGTGGGTGGCACGTGCATTCCTTCTCTATATGTTTGGGATATCCTTATTTTCGAACTTAGAGAACAGGGTACACCTCCACTATCTCGCTTCCATGGTGGTGGTGGACCATATCGGCTCCTATGACTAGGGAAGAGCTACGTTGGCCACCTTACACGGGTACATGAGCACAGCTACCAGGACTTTCGATCTAAACATCGGTGGGTACTGGCGCACCTGGGAGGTATGTCTACTTTCTCTGTTTTTTGTGCTTTCCTTTTTCATTTCCATATCTGCATATCTGTTTCAACTGTACTGACGCTTATCTTGATTTTCTGCAGCTCTGGACCTATTAGTTCCTGGGTATGCGCCAGCCAGTGAACTCTTGTGACGACGCCCTCCTGATCCCCCAGGCACTTTAATGGACCAGACGACGTCGGGCTACGAAGCCTGGTGGGAAGGACTTAGATGATGACTGCCTCTTCTTAGACAGCCTTACTCCTGATCGGGTAAGTCACTTACTACTCTTTTCTGGGTTGTTCCTTTCATTCCTTGTTCATACATTGCTTATTGACATGCTTCCCTTGATTTTCAGGTCCGCTGGGACATATTGATGGGCAGAGAGGAGCAAGCTGGTGTTAACTTGATGCGAAGCTGCGAGGTTACCTGGACCTGTATCTTGCTTGAGGGGTCATTCTGCAGATAGTGGTACCTCGACGAGCACGTTGTTCAGCAGTCCTTGGGGTATGACCACTTTCGCATTCCGAAGACCCTCCGATGGGGATGCGTCAATCCGACACCCTCCGAACGGCCGAGATTATCCGAGCCACGGTAGGCCTCGATGCTTCCACGCTGATCGAAGGCAAGGATCGTGACTACACGATTTTTACTCGAGAGAGGCTCATGCTTGCCATAGGTACTCATGCTGCCGCGCGGGGTCCTCTTCCCGCAGCCCCTGGCACTATTCACCCTAAGCTTCCCTAGACAATGGACACATTTGTGGATGAAACTCTCCATCAGATCCGAATCCTTCAGCCAGCGGCCCAGGAGATTCTCCTTGCTCCCGACACTGAGCAGGTATGACATCCTTACTTATATTCTTCATACTGCCTCTTATATCTGATTGCAATGGTTTGACTTCACTGATTCTTATACCCATACTGATTCCCATATCTGACTAATTCTGATATCCGATTGCGTTGACTTGGTTCTTCCCTTGACAGATGCCCTGAGAGTAGTGCAACCAGTCCCTTCGCCTGATCACCGGGTTGAGGGTATTGGTTCGTCGCTGGGACGCTGCCTTTCGAGCCCATGGCTTGGAGCCTTCTACTTCTCAGGGTGGCCCTTTTACAGTACTCGGTCCTTTCTATCTTTTATTTACATTCTTACACTTTTTCTTTTTGCTCATATTTATTTGTCTTAGCTGATGTGGTCCTTTTCTTTCTTTCAACGTGAGCGTGACGAAGTACCGACGACTCGCGGTGGTCGCACGCCACCTACTGCCCCGGCTACACCTTCTGCTCAGACTTCTACTTCTGCAGCTTCTTCATCCAGAGCTCAGACCCCTAGCGTTACACAGATGATTGATAACTCGGAGAAGGAGGAGACCGGGTCGACATCCAGAAAGTCATCCTAAGGAGGCTATGTGGTTCGGAGGAAGAGAACCCAACAAGAGTGATGATCCCACTGCTGCTCAACTGCTATTTTCTTTTATTGTACATGGAGGCCTGCACGACTATTCTTATTTGGGACAACGTGCTCGCTTGATACATTTTGTTCCCCTACCTTGTCACATTACACAGATACACTTCTGCACAGATACACTGGTTTTTTATACATGTTGTCCCATTGATATATAGACATATGATTCTTTATCACACTGCACAGATACATTGATGGAGCCTGCGTGCCTTTGATTCTTCCCTCGGCCTGCATGCCATGTCATACATATACGCTCATTACTTTGTTTTTGATGGGTTGAGCCTTCGTACCTTGTGGTTTACACTTTTTGATTATCATGGATGCTTTATTGTTATATTTTTATGAAAATCATTTTCGACCATTTAGATTCTTATTATGCATGATGATGTGATTCATGGGTTGTAATCTTTCCATATGAACTACTTTTCTTGTTGCAAGTTGATAATAGGTACATAGCTACAATTTAGGGCACATTAGCAAAATGGGGACAGGTTGTCAAGATTTTTGCATAAAACAAACTTGCGGCCGTGAGAAATAATCTTGTCGATTGGTTTGGATATGGTGGCCTGAACTTTTGTAAAGCAAAGTTCAAGGCTTAGACTTTGGGTATCATAGCCGTGAGGTTTGGGGTGAAAATATGGCGACTGTTCGTTTACAAGTTGACGACCGTAGGAAAAAGGTGACAGCCGCAATGAAGGGTTTTGGTGCGAAACTTGGATCAAATTCTGTGAGTTCCCTCCATTTCTGGATCTATAAAAAGGGGCAGCTATTCCAAACCCCACTGTTTTTGATGTCTTGTATCCTCCTTGTATCCTTCATAGCCCACTCTTACAACAACTCTATGTCGGTTTGGATGCGCAACTTTGCCTGGTTAAGCCCAAAAACTTCCTCAACTTTGGTTGAGATGCGTTGTTCTCTCTACAATCCCTAAGGGTTAATTGGCATCTTCTGAGAGGAGCAGCCCAGCTATGGGATCCTAAGGTTCATGTATTCCGTTTCGGTGTTGAGGAGTTATGTCCGACTATGGAGGACTTTTTGGCCATTTTGGAGATCACTAGCCGAGAAGAGGTCATAGTTCCCACGCTTTTCTCGAGTCCCAAGGACGGGTTGATGCAGCTCTGTCGTTATTTCAGGCGTGAGGCATCTACTATTACACATGATGAATTTCTCGATGTAGCTCAAATCATGAACCGCTTCGAGCCTCGGGGGTCTCTTGGAGATTTCTTTTTCCAGCTTCAACGCAAGCATGCTCTTTGCATCTGTCTTTTGGCTCGTTTTCTCTTAGGCCCTTCTGATGGGCGAGTCAGCTCTTCTTTGGTGGATGTGGCTCATCAAATCTACGAGGGTCAGATCCTATTCTGCTGGTCCTTGCTGAGACGCTTCTCGGTCTTGATGTAGTCTACTCCGGGGGTGCCCCTTATTTTGCCGGTAGTGCTTTCCTGCCGTAGGCGACTCTCAACTCCCCTTTTTTGTATTTCTCTCAGGTTTTTCCACTCAGCTCTCCTCTTTCTATGTTTTCTCTTATTTTTCCCGCTCAACTCTCGTTTTCTTTACTCTCTCAGATTTTTCTACTCAGCTCTCCTTTTTCTTTATTTCTCTCAAGTTTGGCTGATGGAGAAGGTGAATCTACTAAAGAAGCCCATGTCTGACAATTATAGTGTGAGATCCTTCATTCGTTGTTAGGTTTATCGGCTGTGCTCCACCGAGACTACTTGGTAGGATTACCCAAGTTCTCTGACCGGGGAGGACATCTCTTGGCTATGCCCCTGGCTTGAGATATCTTCCATAACTACTGCAACTGTGGGCCATTCAGGGGTCCTGTTGGTCGGCTTGAAGCTGGCCACCATCTATCATCCTTATCGCATTCTTCATCAGTTAAGGCGTACTCAGATCTGTCCCGAAACTGTTGTTAGCCATTTGTACAGTTCTCCTCACTGGGCCTCTTTCTTGGGTTAGTACCAGCGGGCTTGGTCTTCTCGACTGAGAATACCGGTTGGCAGGTATTTTGACAGTGGGTTATTTGCGAATTACAAGGCTTGGCTGCAAGCGGAGATAGAGTGTGGGGCAGGATAGGAAGGGGATGCAAAGAGAAAGAGGACTTGATCTTGCTTTTCTATTCCATAATATTTTGCTTGTTTCCTCCCTTTTTTAGTTCCTTTCGTATGATGATTTGTGAGCCTCTCTTACTTCTTGAAAGAACTGTGTTGGCAAAACTCATTAATGAAAAGTTTCTTCACTTTTAGTTTATGGTGACTTCTTAGATTTTCGTTCTTACAACATAATCTTCTTTTTAGAAAAACTTAAAACAAGCTTTTGCATCGATTGACTACTTGAAACATGGTTACAAAGGGGGAATTATGAACAAAGGTTTGGGCCGAACTTTTGACAGAAACTGCCTACGTATCGTAAATAAGGGAATCAAGCCATATCGTAGTTCGAGGCTTAGGTTACACTCGAGTATTAATACTCTCCTTTTGTAGGCTTTTCCTTAGGGGTAGAATCTTTTAAGATGGTCTGAATTGATAGGTGTGGAGAAAGCATTTCCATCCAAATCCATAAGGATGGCAGCGCCTCCTGACATCAAGGTCTTGATGAGATAGGGTTCAGCCCAATTAGGTTTGAACTTACCCCTTGGATCAAAGATTAGAGCTCTGATGTCTTTAAGGACTAAGTCACCTTCCTTCAAGTTCCGAGATTTAACCTTCTTGTTAAATGCTCGAGCTATCCTTCTCTGATATCCTTGACCATGGAATCCTCCTCTCGTCAAAAAGGAGCAACTCTTTGAATCTGTCCCTCTGCCATTCTGACTCGGGGATATCGCTTTCAGCCATTACTCTTAGAGACAGGACTTTCAATTCTATAGGCAGAACTGCTTTCATTTTGTACACTAAAGCATAAGGCATTGCTCTAGTAGAAGTTTTAATCACTGTCTGGTATCCCCAAAGCACAAATGGTAACTTTTTCAACCAATCCTTGCTTCCCTCTACATTTTCTGTAGGTTCTTCTTCACATTTTTATTTGTAGCTTCAACAGCTCCATTGGTTTGCGATCTGTACAGTGAAAACTTATAGCTGATGATTCGATATTCTTCCAAGAGGTCTAGAACTTCTCCATGAAAGTGGGAACCGCTATCAAAGAATATCTCATGTGGAACTCCGTACCAGCAAATGAGATTTTCTTTAATGAATTTGGTTACTTAGGAGGCCTTCAAGACTGAGTAAGAGGCAGTTTCGACCCATTTTGTGAAGTAATCAATTGCCACGAGAATAAACTCGTGCCCATTCAATGCCTTAGGTGTAACCTTCCCTATTACGTCGATTCCCCAAACTAAGAATGGCCAAGGTGAGGTCGTGTTGTAAAGATGAGATGGTGGTACATACATGCGGTTTACGTGGATCTGGCATTTTCGGCACTTTCGGACGAACTGATGGCAATCCACTTCCATTGTCATCCAGAAATATCCTTAGCACATGATTTTTTTATCCTGCATCATCCCACTCATGTGACGTCTGCAAACTCCTCTATGAATTTCCCTCGTCACCTCATGTCCCTCTTCTGTGTCGACACAAAGCTTATTGGCTCCCAGATATCCTCTTTTGTACAGTTTTTATTCACATATCACAAACTGTGCGACGAGTCTCCTGGTAGCATTCTGGTCCTTTTTACTGGCTCAACTCGGATATTCTCCCTTCTTGATGAAATTCCAAATGTCGTGATACCATGGTAGTTTGTCATTGGCTTCTTGGGTAATATCGATGTTCTAATTGTAGGTGCATCCTTTTGTTGAATTTTCAAAGGCCTCATCCTTATCCCGGGTGATATGTCTATCATCGATGCCAAAGTAGCCAAGGCATCGAGAGTTTGTTCTACAATTTCAAAACATGAGTGAACACCACGCTTTCAAAGCATGAAATCATTACCTCAAGCTCTTGGTGATACTGAACCAGCTTTTCTTCTTTAACCTTCCACTCTCCCTTTACCTAGGATACGACCAGAGCTAAGTCTCCAATAGCCTCTAACTTTCTTGCCCCTACTTCCAAGGCGGCTTCTAATTCGGCAAAGCAAGTTTTGTACTCGGCCTGATTGTTAGTAACCTCAAAACTTAACTTAAAAGCCAAAGGGATATGAGAATCATTGGGAGTGACAAGGAGTATCTCTATCACGTAACCGTATTGGTTTGAGACTCCATCGAAAAAGAGGGTCCACAAATCATACTCAATCTTCAGCACCTGCTCATCGGGAAACTCAAATTCAGGCTCTTCTTCTTCGTTGATAGGGTGGTTAGCCAAGAACTCCGCAACAGCTCTCCCTTTTACTGATTTCCTCGTGACATACTACAAATCAAATTCGGCTAGCACCAATAACCACCGGGCCAAATTTCCTGTCAATACTGGTTTCTTAAAAAGGTATTTGAGCGGGTCCATCCTTGATATTAGAACAACACAGTATGCTAACATGTAATGGTGTAACTTTCTAGATGCCCAGACTACCAGCAAGCTTTTTTCCAAGGCGTATACCGTCGTTCGCATTTGCTCATCTTCCTACTCAAATAATAAACAGCTCTTTCAACCTTGGCGTTATCTTTTTGTGCGAGCATACACCCCATTCCTGAATCAGTCACTGATAGGTATAGTATCAAAAGATTATCGGGTTCTAATGGCGACAACACTAGAGGATTTTGAAGATACTTCTGTACGGCTTCGAATGTGTCCTAACACTGCTAATCCCACTAAAACTTGGTTCCTTTCTTCAAGAGTTGCAATAAGGGTTCACATGTAGTGGTTAGTTTAGCACTGAATCGAATGATGAACTGAACATTTTTCAAGAAGCTCCTTACGTCCTCTCGGTCTTTGGGGGAGGCATTTCGAGAATGGCATTGATCTTTGATGGGTCTACCTCTATGCCTCATTGTGTGATCATGAATCCGAGCATCTTTCCTACTGTAACTCTGAAGGCACACTGCTAAGGGTTCAAGCGCATCTTGTACTTTCTGATCCGCTCGAAAAATTTTCTTAGTTCGGCGACGTGTCCTTCCAGGGTTTTGGATTTCACGATCATGTCATCCACATATACTTCCACTTGTGTATCATGTCGTGCAACAACGTGATTGCAACCCTTTGGTAGGTTGCTCTTGCATTCTTCAGTCCAAACGGCATGACTTTGTAACAGTAGGTACCCCAAGGCATTGTGAAGGTAATCTTTTCTTGGTCTTCTGGAGCCATCAGAATCTAATTATACCTTGAAAATTCATCCATAAAAGACAAGAGTGCATTTTTTGCGGTGTTATCTACCAATACGTCTATATGGGGGAGAGGGAAGTCATCCTTTGAACTAGCCCTGTTGAAATCCCAGAAGTTAACACATACTCGGATCCACCCATCCTTCTTTGGTACTGGGACGATATTAACGACCCATTTCAGGTACTCTATGACCATGAGAAATTCGACGTCTATTTGTTTAGTAACTTCTTCCTTGATCTTGAGTGCCCAATTTGGCCTAATCTTTCTCAGCTTTTGCTTGACGAGTTTGGCATCGAGGCACAAAGGAATTTGGTGCTGCACAATATTGGGGTCTATGTCAGGCATATCTTCGTACGACCATGCAAAAACATCTTTAAATTCCTTTAATAAAAAGATTATTGTTCACGTTCTTCTAAAGACAATGTGGAACCAATTTGAACCGTTTGTGGATCTTTTTCATTATTGAGATTTATTAAAACAGTTTCTTCAGTTGCAGGTTTAGCTCGCGTTTCTTCTCTCTTTTCGATTAAAAATTTTAATTCTTTGGGGATATCCTCCTCGAATTCGTTAAAATCATCGGAATCAAGACAAAATACTTGAGGCACTGCAAAGTCTGATTTCATTTCATTGATTTCAAAAGGGGTTACATCCTGAGACCCAAAACATAAAGGGCTCATAATGCTAACAGATGCATTCCCAGTGGACTCAGCGTTAACCGACTCGGCAAAGACATATTCAACAGACTTGGACTCCAACTCACTTATTACATCATGCATACTAAAAGACTCAAAAGACTGACTCTTTTTCATTTTAGTTGCATCCCTGATAAGTGAGGTGTGATCCGCAGGCACGTCAGCTTCCATCATCTGTACGTCTGCGTCTTCATCATCATTGCATATACGCACTTGGGCCATCTCTTCATTGAAGAAAGACCCCAGATCTCTTTTTTCACAAAGATCTGCCCAATCTGACTGCGTCTTTTCAACGAAACCTATCTGCCAAATTTTAGCCTCTTCATCACTGTCGGATAGTTAATAGCTGAAAAACATCTCCAGCCCTGGCAATTTCTTGTTGGTCTTCTCTTCTATCCATGGCTCAGGGAACCCACAATAAGGGAAATCGCCCCCTTTTTTGATGAAACGGCCATTCAGCGTCGACCCATACTTCCCCATGCTTGATTTTTCCTGTTCTGACTTGTATCTCAGTCTGTATCCATGGCGATTGTGATTCACCGGGATCGGCTCCGAAATCCCATGCAAATGCTTACCTAATCTCATGCCTGAACAGTAAGACATTTTCTTCATCATAGCTATAACCCTTGGATTCCCATAGCTCCCCTCATCATTCATCAGAACATGTACGGCCTTGATTTCGTCAAAATCAAACCCGTTTAACAACAAATTCTCCTCCCCGTGTTGGATCTCAAGAAGTGGGGTGGCATCACTGAGCGGGGTTAACAAGCTAGTTTCATCTGGTATAGTGATAGTTACTCCATCTTTGATCAACTTTACCTTTTGGTGTAAGGTGAATGGGACTACTCTAATTAACGGGTCGTGCAGCTATAGGCTTCCTAGCAGCAGCGTGAATGATGCTGGTACATCAAGGATATGAAACTCTTCTTCGCTTTCAAAAGCCCCCACTGTTACAGTGAAAGTCACCAATCCCAAGACATATCTTCGCGTGTTATCATACACTCGTACCCCCTGTGCACTCGGCTTAAAGTCTTGCGTCTTCAATCCTAGGCAGTAAGTAGTTCGCAACGGGCATACGTTGAGGGCGAAACTGTTATCGACCAAAACAATCGGTACCCATTTCCCTAGATATTTGATGGTTAAATGCAACGGCTTATTGTGGGATGGCCCATCTGTTGAAAAATCCCTGTCACTGAAGGCAATAACACTGGACTGTTTCTCGGATATGAGCATTACAACCAATTGGCCTGCATCTTCTTAAGATGTTTTAGAGCTGCATCTTCCTCTTCATTATTCTGCCTTTCTGCTCTATCTGCTCTTCGGACTCCCATAGTCCTTTAAACTAGTTAACCACTTCCCGAATCTCGGCCACCAGACACCCTTTCTCTCGAAAGGCCCAGAAATTATCTGTGCTATCTTTCTCTCCTTCATATCATCAGAAGTCTTCCTCAATTCCTATTATATTTTGCGAAAACCAGTCAGATTCTTCACCAATTTGGCCTCCAGCTCAAACAGTTATGGTAGTGATACTTTGTCAAATGGGTCTTCATAACCGTATTGTGGGGGAGGGCCCCAAGGTTCCCACAAGCCTCCATGGTCATATGGTTCTTCAGCAATCGGATGCCATTTTGGCACATTCTCTCCTTCATCATATTCTACATCCGTAAATTCTTGCTCGACCTCTTCCAACTCCCACATGTTGTTCTCTTCTTGATAATCCCATTCGAGAGAACATGAGATAGGTCCCTCGGGTAGAGGTGCCTTCGATTTTAGCTCATGGAGAGGAACAATGTGTATGGAAGGATTAAACATAAGATTTGCGGTTCCCAACAAATTCACTTGGGGAGCACTTTTCTCTTTCTGTTCCTTCTTCTCCTCAGCTTCCATACTGACTGGCGAATTCTCTTCCTATTTGTTCTCACTGTCAACATCATTTTCCTATGAAAATTCTCCGTCTTTCTCCTTAGAGGACTCTCCTACTTCTAATACTATTTTTCCTGTGTCTTCCGTTTCAAAACTCGAGTTGGCTTCCCTATACCATATTGCCCCTCGATACCAGGTTGTATCATGGCTCAAGACAGTTGGGACATGCCACTTGATGTCGATTCTTGCCTCTTCCAAATCATCTAATGCCTCAAGGCGGACCAGATCTTCCCACAGTCGTTTGATTTTTTCATTTTTCTCATCATTACCGTTGACAAGGGGAGGAACTTCCTCCTCGTGGACGACAAAGATCGAAAAATTATCGAAATCATCATCTATTAGATCCTGAATAAGGTCGTCAAGCAGCAACATATCTGGACCAGACGGTAGAACTATAATTGCTTGGCTTCTGTTGCAGAAACTATGAATTTCATGGGATCGAATCCTTCTGACTCTCTTTCAACGACATTCACATTTTGTAGGTTCGCATGGTTCGGCAGAGGGTTGGTGGTGACATTCGGTTTCTAAGTAGTAGTCTGTGGAGGAATCACCTTGTTGTCTATCAAGTCCTGAATCTCATGCCGAAACCTCATGCAATTGTTGGTTAAATGATTGTACCCTTAGTGGAAGGTGCAGTACTGAGTAAGATTATATCTAGGTGGCAAAGGATTTGGGGGCGGGGTCGGCTCCAAAGGCTTTAGGAGACCCCTCTCAATCAGACGGCTAAGGATGGATGCTAAAGGTACAGTGAGTTGGGTGAAGGGTCTCTTTTGATTTCAAGGTGAATTTTGGACTGTCGGCTGAGTGGACGAGCTTGCCTGATTCGGGTTAGGTTTCAACAAGTTTACTTCATAACTCCAGCTTACGGCATTGGTGGCATTATTTTGATTATTGGCATACAATTTTCGAATGATTTTTTGACTCGGTTCTCCCATCTCAATATCCCCAAACTGCAGAGCATCCTCTATTTGTACCCCAGCATCGAAAACCTACTCAAATGTCATCAATGGCTATGTGATCAGATACTTGCAGAACTACGGCGGTAGGTTCTTCACCACCATTCTCACTTGCTTCTTCTCAGTGGGTCGATTTGTCATCTTGCTGCCTTAGCCTTCCACCGGGTCAGAAACTCAACAAAAGATTCTTTGGCCTCCTGTCGGGTTGTCTCAAGTTCCCGAGTTGTGACATCGAGTTGGATGTTGTAGTTGTACTGATTGACAAATACAATAGCAATGCCCTCCCACGATCTTGTCTTTGCAGCATCTAAAGACAAAAACCATTCCTAAGTGACTCCAGACAAAGATCGCTGGAAAAGCTTGACTTTCAGCTAGTCACTGATACCCATCGACGACAAAATTCCCACGTACATTTTCATATGGATCCTCGGGTCCCTGCGTGGCTTTGGGATTTAGGGGTCGAAAATAAGAGAATTCAAACGGCATTTTAAAAATATTTTGAACACCTTGAAAATCAATTTTGAAAACCCATTTTTATTAAAAAACAGAGTCGCCACTTAGTTTATGAGAAAAAACTAAGAAAAATA
>JAULJZ010223306.1:0-15651 GCA_032270985.1 Heliamphora pulchella
ACCCAAGACCCTGCCCAAACTATTTGGTCCAAAGAGGTTTTTCTTTACTAATTTTAACAAATTGTAATGACAACGGTGTTTGGCAATTAAGAACAAGTTTATTAAAAATTTTAAATTTTTATTATTTGTGCTGTGACTTGATAATAGAAGTTACTAGTGAATCTGCTCAAAATAACCAATCAACGTTGTATTGATAACATTATGATTGAAATATTTTTTTATTATAATAATATTCTTAATAGTTTTTCATTTTTAATAATTAAAGATTCTTTTAAACACGAAATTCTATTATTAAATCTACATGTTGCTAAATTGAACCATGGGAAGATTGAGTAGCTATAAAACTTGGAGGATCTGTGTCTTAAGGAATTAGTGGATGTAGTATGTTTTATATACATTAATGTTACATTGATTAGAAAGAAAAATGTGATACCTCATTCCACATTGGTGGAAGAGAGAAATTAAGTGTGATACATAAAAAAATTTGTGGGATACTATTAATAACATAATTTTAAGCTTTTTGGCCGTATTATTAAGCTCCTTATTTGAATTATTAGGCCATTGATCCACTTAGATTATTACAAAGAATGTGGAAAGACTTGTGCATTTAAACTTGGACTTAACTTGTATGAGTTAAGTCAATTGGAATCTTTGTGCTTATAGAAAAAAAAAAGAAAGAGGCGCTTGAATCCAATATACTTGAGTCTTACTTGATATACGCATATTATAAAGATGCCCTTTTATATACTTGTCAGTGGGTTATTAATGATAAATATATTTTTAGTAATATACAAATTCATTCACTTTTCCACTACTAATATCATTATAGGTTGTTCAGAATTTTGGTCCTGGCCTTATTCGTTTTAGGTTGGCAAATCTGTGACAAAATGTTATACGATGTGTTAATCAAGTATTTATATTTTATTTGTTGATATTTTGATACTTATTTTTTGGAGTTATGATTTGATATTGCAGTGCAGCGAAATAAGAGCAAAAAACGTCAAAAAACTGCAAATAGTGTCAAACCGTTCAACAAATCGATCAAGTGGTCCATCGAGCGATCTTCAACAGCTCTCGATATCTCATGTCTGCAATAAACTACTGCAACAGTGACTTAACCGATCGAGCGGTCTTATACGCATCAGAGCATATTTTAAGTTCTATTAGCCAGGGTTTGGAACAAGAATATAAAAAAGCTGCTATAGGTTTCTTAAAGGGTGCTCCACATATATTATCATACCTAGCCCCCAAAGAACTCTCTCAAATTGATTCACTAAGCTTCAAAGCCAGTCAAGAAGACTCAATGATCGTTTAGCTTCCGCGCATTCAAGATATCAAGCTAATTAAACCTTCAACGTTCCAACAAATTCGTGGAGTCTCTTGAGTTGATTCTCAAGGATTTAAAGTCTGGTAGTGGATTCCGTTAGTATCTGAAATCTAATAGTAGAATCTAGCGGCAGTCAAACACATAGTTGGTGTACGTGAATTTGGTAGGAGTAGGCTTGCATTCGTAAGTTGTGGATTCAACAAGGAGTTTGTAAAATTCTCTTGTAACCAACGTTTATTATAGTATTTGATTTTTTTAGACTCGGAGTGGTCTCGTAATTTTTACCCAGTTTGAGATTTTCTACGTAAAAATTGCCGTGTCTCGTGTGTGGTTGATTTATTTTTTGATTGCACGTTTGTTTGCTTGTTTAATTGTTTGTGGCGATTGACTTATTTGATTAAAATCAATTTGTGCAAATCAGTCTATTAAAAGGGGTTTTTCATAAGAGTTTGTTATTACTAAAATTAGTAACTTATAGATTATAATTTATAGTAGAAGTTGTAAATATTTGTTAAAAATTACAATTTGTTGCTAAAATAAAAAAAATAATTATAATTTGTAACAAAAATTATAAATATTTGAAAAAGTTATATATTATAGCTAAAATTAGCAATATAAGCTAAAAAGTTGAAAACTACTTGCAATACCTTTGCCAACACTTAAATTATTGGGTTACTGTTTTCACTTTTAATTTATGTATCCATTATTTATATAAAGAGTGGGCTATGTAACACCAATTCAATCACCCACACATTTACTTCGCACTATATAAAAATTTTGGACTAAAGAAGTGTGTTTTTATTGGTAGAGTTTTGAACTCTACAACTTATGCAAAATTTATTTGAGCCACACAACATCATTTCGACTGTTGTATCCTAAGGAGACTTAGAAAGATACTATCGGTTCAACCCGATTTAGATTTATTAATTTCTTTTTTTTTTTTTGTAAATTTTAATTTTCTAGTACTTTTTGCCAACACTTATTTAACTTATAAAATTGCCACATTTCACAATAGATAGTCCAGATTTACGTGGAGGTATACCCCAACGTTATAAATAATTTAATATGATACATTTATTTTAAAATATAAATAATTTCTTGAATAAATTTTATAAGTACTTAGTATTTCTATTATATAATTCCAAGTAATCACACGTGGTTTCTTACCGTGGAAAAGCCAAACAATTTTGTCATGATTCGGCCATAATATTTTACTTATAATTAAATTTTTTTTTTTAGTTTTTTAACTTAAAATATTTGCAAAGTTAACAGTTAATTTTCTTTTAAAATTTATTTTACCACTAACGCTAAAAACTATCATTTAGATAACAGTTAATGAGGTATGATTTGAAGAATATGATCATCTTTGCCGTACCAATAAATAGTGGAAATTCTTTACTATAGAGAAAAGCTACAAGTATCTCAAATAGAGATCCGTGACAAGTAACTTATGTTAGAAGAGACAGAGTAATCACAAAAAAATGAGACTTGAAAATTAAAAAAATTGCTCAAGAATAAGAAAGCTATTGATTGTAAATTGGTTAAGCTCAAGCAGTGGTTGTATTTGGTCCACGTTCGTTCATACTAATAATTAGAGAGTGTGAAACACACGTACCCATGAAAAGAGTGCATGTGAAGGTGACTAACAATTCTTTAAAATGGTTGAAAAATTTAAGATAAAATGTAAATTGTCGAGTTTATCTTAAATTTTTCATAAACAGAAGTAAGCGCTAGTGGAGAGTTTGTCTTACAGCAAATGGCGCTAATATATATGCACTCGTCGAGTGCTCCAGCGCCGTCGCGACGACAAAAGTTATCTTATAGGTTTTTGTTGGATTCTTTTATATATATATATATATATGGACTCTTTGTTTCATTTAGGGTTAACGATGATACACTAGATAAGTCCAGTTTGAAACTATATAGAGTAAAAGAAACTTTGTAATCCATATTGAATATAGTAAATTGTTTTCCTCCTAGTCCTATAAACATAAGCACATCATCAAAACACATATATTTTTGTGCTCTTTGTGATTGTTCGTATTCTCTATTACTTTGTATAAATTGAAGCCAAGCACGTTCGTTGCACAACACGTCAAGTCCTATCCCTATATATTCCCACCCCATTATTCATAAGCTTTTTTTGTCCCCGATATTATGTTGGGCACATACAGTATATACTTTCTTTACTCTAATTTTTTTTGCCCTACCACTAATTATACAAAATCATAGATAAAGTTTATTCTTAGCACTATTACGATATTAAAATATAAAAATATTATATTTATATCTCATTATTCATCTATATTTTGTTTTTTTTTCATATTTTTAATTATAATCATTTATCAACTTTTATTTCTTTACTTACTATAACATCTTTAATTATTATTAGTATTACCCACTTATAATTTACAAACAATCCCCAATATATTCTCGCTTTCGACTACCCTCACTACTTTTTAAACTTTATTTCCATACACGAGACACCATATCTCCGCTCCCACCCGTCCCCACATTGCCATTCTTAATTATTTGTCATTTGATTGATTTGGAGCACCCTTCCCTACTCTCACATCTATCATTTTCAAAAGGGGTCAAGATCATGCTTGAGAAGTAGCTAGTGCCCCTAAATGTCTATAGGGCCCTAGCCCACCTTGGACGATCATAATGGGCTCGTGGTCCACAGGCTACGGCCCACAAAATTGCGTGAACGGGTCAATTATAATAATA
The DNA here is from genome assembly GCA_032270985.1 of Heliamphora pulchella. NCBI lineage: Eukaryota > Viridiplantae > Streptophyta > Magnoliopsida > Ericales > Sarraceniaceae > Heliamphora > Heliamphora pulchella. Next base: position 4,058 of record JAULJZ010223306.1, read on the forward strand.
CCACGTGACAAACATTCCAACTTCTAACCTACTCAACACAGCTTAGTCTACATTTGTCATAACTTCTTTTAATGATTAGTAAAAAAAAAAAAATAACACTAATCTGAACAAATAGGGATAAAATTAAAAATAATAAAAAGTGAAACTAATAAACGTTAAAAAGTATCAAATAAGGAGGAAAAAAAATCACTCAAAAGGCTTTTAGTGGGTTTTTAAACTTTTTAAATTAATCTTTTAGGAAGAATCGAAAAGAAAAAAAAATTAAATAATAAAGAAATTCATAAAAAAACTAAAAAGAAACCTGAAAAATCTGTTTGGGACAGCTAAAAAGCGAGTTTTTTTATAAAATATAAAATCTTAAAAATTAAAGTATTTAAAATAATGTGACTTTTTAACTTTTAAGCTTTTCAAAGTTTGAATATAATTTTTGATTTTTAACAAAATACCTAATTTGCCCTCATTTTAAATTTTTATTCTTGTTCGGAATGTCAATAAGATATTTTTACTATTTAGGAAGGGAGGAGTTTTTATAAAAATGGTTATTTGAATAAAAATAGTTTTATATTTTTGAGCTCAAATTAAATAATATTTTCCTTCTATATAATTAATTATAACGATTATATATAATTGACATGCATAACAAATAAATTGCCAATTAGAGATCTTAATTTGATTTTTTGATTTATTAACTTTTTTAATTCTTAAGCAAGTAAAAAAATAACTTTTTAACTAAAAAAAATATATTTACCAGTTAGACCCATGTTTATATATCGATGACGCTTATACTAAAAAAAAATTATTTTATTTCTATCAAAACAGTCTAAACATTTCTGTTTTGTCCTAATTCAAAACAAAACATTAGCAAAATATTATAAAACGAAACGATTCCCACTAAAATAATACAAAACCTAACAGAATTATTCAACAATATTTAATTTAATTTAATTTGTCTTTTTCGTTAAGATAGAGGTTTGAGAATAATAAAAAATCTTAAGATTTAATTAGAAATGAGAATACTAAAAATCTTAAATTTAAATTTATACATTTAAATCACCTGTACTTTTTTGGTAATGGCCAAGTGCTCTTTTTATTAAAGTTATCACTGATAAATCCTTTTTTTGCATTATCCTTTCAACTATTCTATTTTTTTTATATTTTTTATATTTGTTTTTAAATTCCTATATAATTTTTTGTAGCAATAAAATGTTTACAATTATTTTAAATTTTTAAGTATTTAATATTTTTTGGCTAATGATTAAGTATTTAATATTAATATTAACTTAGTTATAATGTAATCTTTTATATTATAATACTTTAAAATAAATATAAAACTCCTAAACATTTTTAATATGATTCATGTAATCAAATGTGTTTTATGGTCTTAGGCCTATTGGCAACTAGCTTAAAATTAGATTTTTTTTTTTGACGTATTTAGTTAAAAAATTAAATTAAATTCAAAATAGATTATTTAATAATTTAGCTTTTAACTTAGCTTTTTTAAAATTAGTTATTTAGGTAAAAAGTTAACTTTTTTGCTTTTTGTTCAAAATGAATAATTTTACTCTTTTATATATTTGATATTAACTATTATATGTAGTTCGTGGTGATAATAAATAAGTTATGAAAAAGAGGTATTATTATATTTTAAAAGTGGTGAGATTTTAAATAGAATATTATAAGAGTTTGTATTTTAATTTGACTTTTTGACATTTAAGTTTTTTTTACTTTTTTGCCAAACAAATAACCTTAGTTTTTTGACATTTTTAACCAAAAAATTAAAAAACCAAAATTACCAATCAAGGCCTTAATTCGTTTCACTGTTTCTATCATTTGTAAGAGTTTTGTTCGTTTTGAATTGTTGTCATGCCAACACTTGTATATTCGTTGGCAGAGTTAGATGTTAAGTGTAGCTATGATTATAAATTTATAAATTATAATAAAAAATATAATTATAATTTCAAATAAGAATAATAAATATTTATTGTAATAGTAAATTTATAGTTTCAAATAACAAAATTGTATTTATTAATTTAAAATCAAATATTACAAACAAAAAAGTCCACTTATTGGGTTTTTTTTTTTTTTTTTATTTCTATTGAAATATAAGTTAAAAACTTAAACTACCTCTGATCACTAGAGGATCTAAAGTTCAAAGGAAAAAAAATCCTAATATTGACGATTATGTAGCAATTTATGTCAAATGCGTCGCGGGGCCAATATCAAAATTAGTATTTAACAATACTTGAAATATTTTTTTTTGGTTTTTTATATCTCATGGTTCATGTTCAGGTTTATATGCAGGTCTTTCGACTAATTTTTAAAGAATCAACCCAATTGTCCACTAGCCAAGATTTAATTAAAATCAAAACAAAATCTTATATAAACTAATCTTACAAAAATTAATAACATTTAAAAAATTTCAAAATCTAAATTGTGCATTAGGTAAATCTCCAGAATATCCCAAATGTTGAGGAGCGTTTGCCAAACCTTCCTGCTATAGTTTTTAGTTTTTTATTACTAATTTTAGTCATAAACTACAATTTATTTTAAACACCCACAACTTCTGTTATAAATTATAACTATTTTTTTTTCTATATCAGCTATAAGTTGCAATTTTTATCAAATACTTATAATTTCTATTATAAACTACAATTTATAAGTTATTAACTTTAACAATATCAAACACCACCGTTAACAACTAGACTAACCCTTAATCAACACTAAGAAGTTAGGAGTGACAGTTACAGTTATATATTCGTATGTGTCCAAATTCTAATAAATATCTAATATATTTTATAAATAAAATATGTGAACTGAAATTGACGACCAATCAATATTACCAATTTAAAAGTAACATTTGATGATATGAACCCTAGTTTAGTTACTGAAAAACCAAAGGATTGTTGTGGCTAAAGTATTTTTATGTAAATAAAAACCTTAATACTAAGGGCATAGAATTTTAATCACAAAAATCACAAATAATCATTGAGAATGCATTTGCATACATGCATATTAATGGTGAGAATTTATTTTATGTGACCAATGTAGTTGGAAGTGTGTGTACTAAATATTTTTAAAAATTAAAAAATAGAAAAAGAATATACCTGGCGGTGAAAATTTCGGAAGAGATTTTGTGGTGGCAGTGGTAGTGGTAGCGGTAGCAGTAGCGGTGGTCAATGAACAGGTGTCCGACACGTAAGGTGGGTCGGGGCAATAGCAAGTGGTTCTATTGGTAATGGAATTGTACCCGCACCGCCCCTTGGACCCGGTGCAGTCCCTGCACGGTTTGCCATCCAGTTTCCACCGAACCTTAAACCCTCCTTGGAGAGCCTGACCCAAATCCGTCGAGTTCGGCGACCCATCCCAACTATCCACCGGAACCGTGATACTATACTTACATCCCACATCGGAGCCCCGAAATCCGGGGATTAGATAAACACTGTCGAATCCAGAAATGTTGCACCCAGCAATTGGGAAAAAACCCGGGATTAACGTGAACAGAGTCGGGCAGCCGTAGACAAAATTGAAGTTTTCGTAACTGGAAGTGAAGTCGAGCAGCGCATTATCCAGGGTAGTGCTAACTAAATCCTGTGGACAGGCGGCTGCTCCGCCCATCATATCCTCTCTGGCGATCTTCATGGTTTGGGAGGACGGATCGATGCTCAGAACCCGGTATTTCACGTTCGCGATCCGAATAGTGGGAACATTGTGCTGACAGTTGAGGGCTAAACCCGGATAGCCGCAGTACTCGGGTTCTGAAATTCCGCCGAAGGGATAGCCCACTCCGGCGACGGAACCACAGGTGAAATTGCCGCCGCAGGTCTGGTAGAACCACCCGTCTGGGTGGGTCGAACTCAGGGGAAGTTGAAGAACCAGGAATAGTTTTGCGAGGGAGAGGAAGGAGAAGATCGAAAGCCTCGAAAGGCTTTGGGAACTCATTGGGCGGAGCGGTGGCGGAGCGGCGTGGGGGTGAAGGGGAAGTGTTTGGGAGGTAGTTAATGAAGAGGGAAGTGAGGTAGTTGCGGTGAGCACAGGGAATTGGAAATAACTTTTTAACTTGTGACTCTCACTCGGAGGCGAGAAAGTTCAATGAAAGTGACGGAAATAAATACTTGCGATCTGGGCGATTGCTCTGGCACTCTGGTAGGGGATCACTTATTTATTTATTTGTTTATTTTTGAAAATGCAAAACTCTAGCTTAATGGTGTTGTTTGGAGTTTTTTGAAATTAGTATAGTATAGATTATGATTTGTAATAAAAATTGTGAGTACTTAATAAATATTATAATTTATAATTAAAATAAAAAAAATTAGTTATAAATTCTCGTTAAAGTTGTAAATATTTAAAAAAATTTATAATTTATAAATAAAATTAATAATAAAAAATTAAAAATGACTCAGAGTAATGTAGCTAAACATCCTTAAAGAGTTGTGACTAGTCTCCATAAATGTGTAAAATGTACACTTATAGTCTTTTTAAACGTGTAAAATGTACACTTATATTCTTTTTAAACGTATGTATATTTTAAATGCAGCGTAAATTAGAGATAAGTTCTATTTTTAAAAAAAATTTATAGATAAATCTTTTCAAACGTTATATATCCCATTAGATTCTGTTTTAAACTTTTAAATTTTTTTTTTATTTTTACACCCCTAGTTATATAAAATAATTTATATCATATTTAATACTTTAAAATTTTTATTTTCTTAATTTTCACTGCTTCATTCGATCACCAGAATTTAATTTCTTTTTAGTTTCATGTATATGGTGAATGCATAGAAACATTTACAATAATGTTTTTATTGATATATTTTCTGTCATTTTCGTCATCTACCACTTGGTCGCTTCATATTTATTAAAAAACAGAAAAAGATACACATTCATTAAGTGGTCGCTTCATTTCATTGCATACATATTAAAATACAAAAATAATACAATTAAAATTTTATTAAATAATACACATGAATTTGACTCGTTTTTAGAAAATAATACACATAAAACAGTAACATTTTCATGAATAATACACATGAAACAGCATCTGAAATAATATTAGTTTTTGAAATGATACATATTAAGAGTTTCTAAAATGATAAACATGAAACAATTACATTTTTTTATAATATTTTAGGATATTGCTCAATGTGTATCAATTTTAAAACTGATATTGCGACATGTGTATCATTTTCTGTTACAAAAATAAAGCGATCATTTAATTAATGTGTATCATTTTTTACAATTTTAACCAAGATGAAACGGCATAAAATGGCATAACTAAAACATTAATAATGTGTACCATTTTCTGTTAATGTGATATTGTACAATGTATACCATTTCTTGTTACAAAACATGAAGCGACTACTTAATTAATGTGTATTATTTTTTGTAATTTTACCTAAGATGACGAAAAATAACAAAAAATGGATTAAACAAAACATTATTGCCTAAAACAAAATGACCAAACTTTGTCATTTAGTAAAATAGACTTTTTACAAAACACAATCAATATAAGATATAATTCCGTGAATACTGGTAATTGTCATTTTAATAAAATAGTTTTTTTTGTAAATCTTTCTATTTTAATTATAAAATCAATTAAACTTAAAAAATGGTATAAAAATCTACTTTTTTTTTGAATATTTAAAATTTTTTTATAAAATACACAACCAATCACCTTCTAAAAATTAGACCAGTCTCCAATTTACCTTTAAAAATAAATATCTACATCTATACTATTCACGGCGGAGCTACTTATGGCATGAGGGGCCATGTAGGCCAAACCTTCCTCTTTTTTTTTTTGTATTTATAGTAGCTAATTAAGAAAATTAAATTTATGTCATGCACCGGTCCCACTCTTTTTCTTCATGAGAAATGATATTCAAATGTATTTTTAGCATTTTATATTATTTTTTTTTTATCTTTTATCTTTTCAAAAGAAAAATATGAAAGGCTAAAAGTATAGTGTGAATCTCAATTTTTATTATTGCAATATAATGATATATGCTATATATTTTTTAAATTATTTGAATTTATTATATATTAATATACTTTTTTGTGCCTCAATCAAGCATCAATTAATTACAATGTTTCAAGCTGAATAATTTTTGCTTCTTTTTTATTAAACAAATATGTAGATAGAAAATTAGAATCCATTATATTTTAATGCATTGCAATGGTTTACATCTTTTATTTAGATTTCTCTATACTCAACTTAATCATACACAAAAGATACGATTTTAGGTGATTCAACTAAAACATGGTTACGTCTATAGAGTTGCAGCAACTTTCATTATGAAAAAAAGATGATACAATTACAAGAGTTCAAAAAGCCTAACAGAAGCACAATAACTATAAAGACCTGTAACCTGGTCAAAAATTAGAAACGGGCCATAAAAAATTTCTCGAGGCACTGTTTCAGAACTTTGCGAGACTTGTCTATGAGCACTTCGAATTGAGCCTAACGACCCTCAGCTTTGCTTCACAAATTTAGCCTCATAAAAAATTTATTTTAAATCGTAATACCTCTGGAACGAATTAAATCATGAATCAAATTATCTTTAAATAATTAGGTTCTACACGTGTAACATTGTATCCATTTTGATCCATCCAAATTAGGACGAGTATGGATTAAATTTTGTTATTTTATTTTCTTATTATTTCGGATCAGATGGACCTAAATATTATTATTGAACAGTTTTAACATGCAATTTTTTTTTTTTTTTGTAGTATGATCAGTTTGCTACCTTTTCCCATTTCTTCATTTTTAAATTGCTTTCTTCATCTTTGATCAGTTAGTTTTTTTTTATTTAATTATAATCAAGTTTTTTTCCTTTATTTAATTATAATATTGACCAATAAACATTTTAGGTATAATTAGGCATTGTTTATTTTAATATAAAATAATTTTTGATAAATATTTTGCCTATTTTTATTATTTGGACAAAAAACAGTGTAAGATATTTTTTAATAACATATTTTACGTTATAAGAGCAAATTTCATTTTCATGAAAAGTAGTGTAAGTTATTTTTAGTGGATGGTGATGGCATTGAGAATGGTGTTGGTAGTGGAATTGTGGTGGCGTTGGTGGAGATGGTTGTGGCAATCCTTAAGTATTAAAATAGTAGTATATATTGGTCAAAAAAATCTATTATTTGTTTTATTTTGAATAATATTTTTTAAGTATTAATCAAATATACACACTGAGAAACAAAAGCAGAAAAGGTTAATAGCGGGGATGATGGCAGTGGTGGTAAAGATGATGGTGGCAATCGATTGTATTAAAATAGTAGCGTATATTGATTAAAAAAATTATATTATATATTTTTTAAAAAAAATATTTTTGAAAAAGATTGATTTGCACTAATCGATATATAAAAATCAACAACACAAATAAATAAAAAAACAACCAACCAGGGACATGCAAATTTTAATGTGGAAAACATCGAGTAAAAATCACAAGACTAATTCAAATTAATCCAAATAAAACAAGTACTATTTTAAGTTTTGATTACAAAAAATCTTACAAAACCACCGTTGAGTCCATAACTTACGGATGCAAATCTACTCTTGCTGAATTCACATACACCAATTTATGCTTGAATGCCAAAGGAATTCATATTAGACTTTTGCATTGAGAATCCACACAAGATCAATCATGAACTAATTAAAGGATGATGATATAATGCTTGATGATCTTCTTTTAATTTGCCATGAAACAAGATGTTAATACAATTCTAGATAAATTTTTTCTTGAAAACACAAGCTGCTGAAGAGAGTTTTTGCACAAAAGAGTACGGTATTAGTTTTGTTTTTTTGAAAATATAACAATTTGTCGGTTTAACAAAACCCAGACAGCAGCAAAGCAGTAATAAATTACAACAATTTGAACTAATTTCAAAAGAAGATTAAAATAGAATTAATATAATTTGTTTTTGTAGTTACAGAATAATACAACAGATTTAGAATAAATAAAATGCAATTAAAAAAAACAGAACACAGATGTTTTTTTTTTAAATAGAAACAATATAAAAAGAATACTGATAGGCAGAATTTAACAAATACATATTTAATATGCATAACAAAAGGAACACTATTTTTTGTAAACGGAAATAAATATTCTAAAGCATAAACAGAAACTCCTAAATGAAATAGAAAAGAAGAACAATATGCTTATTGTGTAAAAAAAATACTGAAAATGGAACAACCTTACAGAATAATTTCGGAACTAAATGAGATCAAGTCTAGCGTTGAACAATGTTTCCTTAAGACAGATTACGTCATCGCCACGGAATGTACGATTGAATGGACGTCTGCCTTCAGGATAGCAGTAGCCTTTACTTAGGTGCTACTGGTGACAGTTCGATTTAAACCGAACCGACACGATACCGGTTCGGCCTGGCTCCAACATGCGCACACCGGTTCAACCTGGCTCCAACAAGTGCGAACCAATAACTGGCTCCAACAAGCGCACACCGGTTCAACTCACAACCCGCGCCCCATGGCCCCAAGCCCGACCCATCTCGACCGATTTGTTGGGCGGCGACGGCGGCAGTCGAGCCTAAACAGTGTGGGGTTTGGGTCGAACCCACCGTTTGGTAGGTCATTCCCCGTCTACAAAACTGGGTACCTCTAAAGGGCACACCTCTTGAGCTCAATTTGACTTATATAAGCCGCTCACCCATATTTCTCCCAACCAATGTGGGATTGAAAACTCATTTATACTGAATTGGACACTCACTCTTTTCTCTCCCAATCAATGTGGGATAGGACTTAATTACCACTATTTTGCCAACTTTCATGGCACACTTCTGAAGTAAATTTCTCATTCACCCATTAATGGTTTTGAGTGTCACAAAATTCATAATTACTTTACTCATGAAAGTAAACAAACTAAAACTTGAAATTATCAAAAAAGATTAATTCAATCAAAAGATATTTAGCTTCAAAGTTAACTAAAATCATATTCTAACTTTATTCAAAACCTATTTTTTCAACAATCGGCTGCTCTAACCTTGTAGCAATTTAAAGCAGTTTTGCAAACCTAATTGGACCCCAACTGTTAAAATTTTCGTTGGACCCCAACTGTTAATTGGACCCCTACTATTAACATCAATTGCACTCTAACTGTTAAAATTTTCGTTGAAATTTAACGAAAATCGCCACTTCCACCCCAAAATCACTCTTCTTACCTCAAAATCACCATTCAAACCATATTTTTTCCCCTCAAAATCAGCCTTCTCACCCCAAAATTACCCTTCCCAAAACTATCATTTCGTTGAAATTTGGGGTGAAAAAAAGTAATTTTGGGAGAAAAAAGTAGTTTGAAAGATGATTTTAGAATGAAAATGTAGTTTGAATGGTGATTTTGAAGTGAAAATTGTGATTTTGGGAGGTGAGAGTGGCGGTTTTCGTTAAATTTCAACGAAAATTTTAACAGTTGTGATGCAATTAATGTTAAAATTAAATCTCATGGGAAGTTAGTATAATTTCATAGACCACATGGGAGATCCCTGTAATAAGCAAAAATCTCAGATGAGGTAAGTGTAATTATCCTAATATTCTACTAAAAAAACTATTTACATAGAATTAAATATCACAAAAGATTAATGAGTCTATATTTTTCAAACGAATTGGTAAATTAACCTAGAATCTATATTCTAACAATTTTATTGTATTTTAATAATTATTATATGTCATAACGTTATTATTGTACTAATTAGGGATAAAACTTTCTTGATAGTAAAAATACTTGATAATATTTATCATAAATATGTGTCTCGAGTATCTCAAGCTCCCCATGGCTTCTATTCTCACCCAACCCTTTGACATATCTTTTCACTCTTGCATATCATCACTTCCAACCCAGTAAAATTTTTCAGATCACCTGTATACTACTCACTATTTAAATTTATATATTGGTAATTGATTTGGTCTTTTCATTTCGGTGTTGGTAGCATTGCCCTTAATTAAATAAAAATTCACTTAAATTAGTGTATTTTTTAATTTGTATTAGTCAATTAAATGTTACAATTGTTCCTTTTTTCCCTTAAATTCACTAACATTGGATGGAGTTTATGCAGTCTATGCGCAAAAAATATACGTTTTTTGATAGAAGGAAAATTCATTCAACGAAAAAAGGATTGTTTTGATACGCAAAATATTTTAAGCTTGACCACACAAATTTTGAAAAACTTATATCAGAAAATGGCTAAGAATGCCCTTGGATTGTAAACATCATATGCTTTACTATATGTATTATAATTTATGAGCGAGAATGAATTTGATTTGTATTGCAGCTAATTAAAGGATGATTAGAACTCCAAAATGCATATTCTGGATCGATAATAATGAATTCTCTATATTAATTTTCCTCTCTGAGTGATACAGACTGCCATGGACAAGTAAAATCAGTTCTAACATTATTTACATTTAGGAACATTGTTTTGTGGAGAAGTCTATTCTCAGTTGTACAGAAAGTTCAAATAGAATCATGCGCATTGATCGGTCTTTTGATTTAAAACGAATGGCTCCAGTTCGAGGACTGTGACTGATTCTGTGTCCTATTTTTATGAACTTTACGGCTTACAATGCAGAATCAAGTCGACTGCGATGGAACAAATATATCATCACTTTCTTGGAGTAAACTATGAGAGCTAGTGTTTGAATCTGGTGCCGACATTCTTGGAAGAGGAGAAGATGGAAAGGGCTTGGGCGGAACCTGAATATTTTCATGGCTCCCTTCCAACATACTCACCACCAAATCCATGGAAGGCCGATTTGCCGGGTCAGTCTGGACGCACCACAATCCTACCAAAACCATCTTCCTTGCCACTTCTTCCTCTCTTTCATTTGCGGTCCACTCTAGTTTCAGATCCTCATTCATCTCGAGGCGCTTGTGAATCCAGTGTGGAAAATACATTTCGCTGCTGCATCCAGGCCTTGCATCAATGTTTTTTCTTCCCACCACCATTTCTAGAATCAGCATTCCGTAGCTATACACATCAGACTTGTAGGAGACCTTCCCAAAATTCCTTGAGAATACTTCGGGCGCAATGTACCCGATAGTTCCTCTCGCGCCAAGCATTGAGATCTTGCTCTCCCTTTTGGGGCACAATTTCGCAAGGCCAAAATCCGATATCTTTGGGCAGAAATCCTGGTCTAGAAGGATGTTTTGAGGCTTTATATCAAGGTGCAGGATCCTGGTGCTGCAGCCACGGTGCAAGTACTCTAGACCATAAGCAATACCAATTGCAATGTTGTAGATTCTTTCCCACCCCAATGGAGTAAGTTCCTGCCCTTGATTCTTTTCAAAAATGTACTTCTCCAATGACCCATTGGGCATGAACTCATAGATGAGAGCTCTTTTGGGTCCATCGAAGCAGAAACCAACAAGTTTCACAATATTTACGTGTGAGGTCTTGCTAATGCTAGAAACCTCATTCGCAAATTCTTCTCCGTCGCCTCTAGATTCGTTCAAGACCTTCACAGCCACCAGGCAGCCATTGCGTAGCTTCCCCATATACACGCAGCCATAGCCTCCCTTACCTAATGTGTCCTTGAAGGAGTCTGTCATTTTCTTTATGTCTGAATAGCTATA
>JAULJZ010223317.1:0-17525 GCA_032270985.1 Heliamphora pulchella
ACACCCTTCAATTTCCATACAAATTCGTTCAACTTGATCTTCACTTCACCTGTGCCAATAATATCACAAGGTTGGTCATCACTAAGGTAAACCTTTTCAAGATTACCAGATACATAATTTTCAAGGAGTTCCTTGTGAGAAGTGGCATGAAATGACGCGCCAAAGTTTAACACCCAAGATTCTTCTTTGTGCTCCAGCGAGCATATCAGGGCATCATTTGATGGTGAAGTAGAGGCGAGATTTGCTTCCGCCTTCTTTTCTGGATCTTTTTTCAAAGTTTTGCATTGATTTTGGTAATGCCCGGTCTTATTACAATTCCAACACTCAACAGACTTTGAGTTGGAATTATTCTGATTCTTGGAGTTATTTCCGCTGCGGTTCTTCGATCTCCCACGGCTCTGTGATCTGCCACGCCCATTTCTCCTATGCAAGTTTTTGCCGCTGCTTTCCATATTTAGGGTTACTCCTGAATTGGTGGTACTGTCTGACTGCATTGTGATCTCCTCCGTCATGATCATACTTACAACTTCTTCAAATACTAATTTTGACTTGCTAGTTGATCCACTGATTGCAGTAACTGTGCCTTTCCAATTTTCAGGCAGCTGACTGAGAATTAGTAAGGCCCAGATCTCATTGTTGAATGTGATGTCAACGGACGCCAATTGATCCACCACTTCGTTAAAGTTATTAAGATGAGCTCTGAAACCCCCACCATTTGACATTTTTAGATTAAATTATTTCTTAATAAGATGTACCTTATTCGCTGCAGACGGCTATTCATACATACTGGAAAGAGCTGCCATGAGAGACACCGTAGTCTTCTCGTTTTTTATGTTGAAGGCGACGGATTTTGACAGCGTTAGTCTGATGGTGCCTAGAGCCTTTCTATCAAGTAATTCCCAATTTGGCTGCTTCATATCTTCTGGCTTTTCTTGCAAAAGCAAGAACAAATCTTTTTGATACAAATAATCCTCTATTTGCATCTTCTAGAATCTAAAATTTGACCTACCAAATTTATCAATTTTGAAAATGCCTTTCTCATTAGCCATATCAAATCACCAATTTATAAGCTGAATTTGGTGAAATAGACCACACCAATGCTTCCGGAACAATCGAATTAGTTGAAAACGATTCCTGAATCAGTCAAATCGGACTTAAAATGCCCAAAATAACCCCCAAAAAGAAAGTTGGGGATGATGCTGACGTGGCGGTTACACAGCTGCTGATCGGGCAGCAGTGATGACATGGCAGCTGGTGTGGCAGCTAACGTGGCAAAAATGGGCCAGCTGCTGACGTGGCAAGTGACGTGGCACTGACATGGTGCCTCTATGGCACTGATTGGGCGCTGATGTGGCGCCTAGGTGGCTGATGATGTGGCAGTGGGTTGTCTTCTCCGTTCTACCAAAGGAGAAACCAGAGGAAGGCTCTGTTTGGTTTCTTTAATTTTTAGAACACTTTAAACAGAGCTAGAGGGCTCGTTTCAACTCCGTTTTCAACATACAATATATCGTCCGAATCGTCTCGACGAGATCTACCCACCGGTATAATCAAACGGTGGTTTTGGAAAACTTTATTTCTGGACAGATCTAGAATTTTGAAAAAAAAAAATTTCTCCAAGCGCTCTGATACCAATTGTTAGGTGTTGAAGAGGTCCACAAAATAAACACACACACACAAGACACCGGAATTATGTTGTTTGGCTAAGCTTAATCTACGTCCATGGGAGAAGGATTTCACTAAATCAAATAAACTTACGAAGGAGCTATCTCTCTTCTCTAAGCTTACAACTCTGATATTTTTTTTCTCTGCTCTGAGTTTTTCACCCACTCACTGATCAAACAAACACAAATATATATAGCAGAGGAGAGGGAGACAAAATATTTAATGCTTAGGCTGCTGAATCTTTGAAAAAATGTTGTTGCAGATTTTCTTCCATTCTTGAACCTCCTGTTCTTGACCCTGTCCACCTCCAGAACCTGCACATTGAGCCTCTATTCTTGACTTTGTCCTCCCTCATTAATTGCCATCACATGGATGGCTCAACATCCTAAACTTCTGGCATTTTTGTGGAGTTCAATTCTAAATCTTGCTTTTTATGCCAAATATTATGTGATATATTTTTGTTATGCTAAATTTGGCTATTCTTCTTGAATATTTGCCTTAACCATCTCGCGCCATTAACTTTTTTGTAGTTTCTTAAATGTATACCTGTGGATAATTCATATTTAGAGCTAAACTTATTATTATTATGTTTGACACTCCCTGACTAGAGTACAATTCAATTTTGTGTATAATCAGGGGTTTTAATATTGTACTTGAGAATTTGCCCGATAGCCTCTCTGATGGTTCTTTTGGTGATCTCACTGCGGTATGTTAAAACTATCAAAGATTTCAATTTTTAATCTTTCTATTTCCTCTAAATTTCTTCTTCTTTTTTTTTTTCTTGCAATTTACAGGAGTTCCCCCTGATTGGGGATTTGCTCCAACAACTCCTCATCAGTGTTGGTAAACTTGACCATTGCTTCCCGGATTTTCTACCTGGCGACTGCTGCCCGGATTTCCTACCCGACGACTTGCTTCTTTATTAGCCATATATTAACATGGTTTCCTTTTTTTGTCTTTTCATTTGCTTTATTATTGCCCCCTCGTTTGTTTGCTGGTTTGGTATTTGTCAGCAGTTCATTTTAATGGAGATTGAGTTTTATGCCAGTGACAAGGGGAGATCGAGTTCAGAGCTGAATGTGATGTTGTCTTTCCAGCTGAACCAATTGGAATTTCTGAGAACTGAATTTTTAGCCAGAATCATGTAAAAATGTTAAATCTCTAAATGGAAAATACGGGCACTTAATTTTTAGGTTAGGCAGTTTCAATTTGGAATAGGCATAGAGAGCACGCTGATCAAGCCATGTCCATTCTTATGCCCAATTCCCAGCCATGTCTTTTTAGCAGTGGCTGAAAATGGCTATTGAATTGTAATTCAATTAGCTGAGAAGAGGATGAGTTTTGTTAGATATTAAGTATGGGTGAATTGAGTTGAGTTTGGATCATAAATTTGCAGTGTGGTTTAAGGAGATAAAGGAAATGATGAAGAAAAAAAAAAGTTGGATCCATTTCTTTAGTTTTTCTATTATTATTATTATTATTATTATTATTATGGTAAAATAAACTCACATCGAATCCCTTGAGATTTGGTTGGATAATAATAGTACTCCTGACCTTCTAAAAATTATTGTCCCACATTTGAGGTTTAAAATTAAAGTAGTACTATTATTCTTTTACTATTAATTAAAACTTAATGGAGTTAATAAAACTTCGTTTACATTAACTAACAAAGCATTTCAAAATGCAAATATTTTACTTGTAACGTGAACCTATAGGCTATGGAATGGGAGCTCCAAGATAGCCTGAAGTCGTTTTTACTCGGAGGCTCTTTCGCTCATCTGGTTATGGTTATGGTTATGGTTATGGTTATGGACGAATAAATTGCTTCGTGATGAATTTTTATTCCACCCTCGGATCCTATTTACTTCTTCTCCCTATCTTCCGTTAAACAGGTGGTGATATATGCTCTTTTGTTCTGTTCAAACGGGTTTAAGAGCACCATCGGCTCCTGGAAGCCTCCACATCAATATTTCATTCGGATGTAGCCATGTGACTCTTTTTTTAGCACAATTATTAGGTAGTCCTATTGTTTCGTGTGGCATTTACTACGTGATGCTCTCGACAAATGAAAATATGAAAATGTGTGATGCACAAGGCTCAATTTGTTTTTACGTAAAATATTTTTTAATAAAATATTATATATATTTTGCAGTGTGCGGCCTAATAAAATTAACGTAAAATATATTTTTTGTAAAATATTTTACTTCATTAGATTAAAATTGATTTACAAAAAAAGGATGTAAATTATTTTACGGTAGTGATGCTAGTGGCGGCAATGAAGGCGGCAGTGACAATATAGCGGTTGCGGGAGTGGTGATGGCAATGATGACGGTGGTGGTGATGGTGGTCGTCTAAGGTTTTAGGGGTCTGAGGCTTGGGGTTATGGTGTCGTCGAATAGGTTTTGGAGTTCGGGGTCTGAGGGTTGAGATTAGGGTCGAGGTTTTGATGTTTTTGGTTTTTAGGGGTTCAAAGGTTAAGGGCCAAGGTTTGGGATCCAGGGTAAGAGTTGGGCTTTGGGGGTTCATGGGTCTAGAGTTCTAGGATTTTGGAGGTTCAAGGTTTAGGGATCAGAAGTGAGGGTCGGGAGTTGAGGGCTAAGATTCGTGGATTGGTGTCAGGTTTTAGAATTTAGGCTCAAGGGTCAGGGTTAGAGTTTATGGTTTGGGGGCGCGGGGTTGAGGTTGGGGTTTAGGGTTCAAAAGTTGGGGATTGGGGTCCCAAGGGCTGAGGGGCCAAGGCTCGAGATGAGGGGGTTGGGTCAGGGTTTAGAGTTCTAGAGTCCAAATGTTAGGGGCCCAAGGTATGGGAGTTAGGGTGAGGGTTGAAGTTGGGGGCCAGGGGCCAGGGCTGTCGGTTGGTGTCGGGTTTTGGAGTTTAGGCCTAGTGATCGGGGTTCAGGATCTAAGGGTTCGGGGTAGGAGATTGGGGTTCGAGGGTCGTGGATTGAGGGTCGGGGGTGGGGGGTCAACGATCGATGGGGGGTTCAAGGGTCGAGGGTTGGGAGTTGGGAGTTGGGAGTTGGGAGTTAGGGGTCGGGGGTCAGGATATAAGGGTTAGGGGCCCGAGGGTCAAGAGTTGGAGGGTCGAGAGTAACTGCCGCCGTCATTACTTTCACTGTCACCAATTCTAACACTATCACATCCACTAGAACTATCATTTTTAAAGTCGCAACGAAACAAAGAAAAAATATATTTTTTTAAAAATGCTCTCCACTAAAAATATTTTCTTAATAAAAATATTTTCTATCGAAACAAACAAAGCCTAAGTGAGCCACTTTTGACTCTTATCTAGTCACTTATGCCCCTTACTAACCCAATAAATGTGGTTCAATATTATTTTATATAGTGTGCCTTTCACTATGTAACTGGATGTGGTGTTTCAAAACTACCAAATAATTCCTTTATTTAATTTTTGAGTAGTTTCTTTAGCTTAAGCCATTTTTGTTAAAAAAAAAAAAGGAAAAGAGAAAAGAAAAAATTGGCCTAGAATGACATTTAAAATTGAAATCTGATATTCAATATATATATATAGCGCCGGTAAACTCGTAGGGGAATGAGTGTGACGGGAAGGGGTGTTTGCCGTAGCTCTTGCAGAAAGAGAGAACTGCTTGGGAGAAAAGGGGAAGGTAAGAGAGAACTTATCCTTCTTCAGTTTACATATACCGAGTGGTTTGTCCGAACAGATGGTTGAACTATATATACCACTATTGCACAGAACTATTAAGTATAGATAAGTGAAACAAAGCAACAGAAGCACAATCTTATTGATTAGATAACTCAATCTGCTGCAATATCTATTAAATCTTTAACAGCAGCAGCACTGATTTTATCGAATATCAAAGTCACAAGCATGACTGACTTCGGTTTTAGTTCTAACTGGGCACTATCATAAACTATGCATTCCTTTAATATCTTTTTAGCATCTTCCTCAGTTGAAAACTCAATCAAAGCAGTGCCACAAAACAACCTTTTGTCTGCAACATGGCGAGGCAGCCTCACACTATTAACCTGTAAGAGGCAGAATAAGCTCAAAGCACTATCATAAGTTGATAGGGCAGAGCCAGTAAGCATATAAACTACAAACTAAGCACTTGGTCTTATTTCTATAAATTTAGAATCATGATGTTTATATTGAGCTTGAAATTTGTGAAAGGTTGGTATAGATTAGTATTTAACCGTTGGATTATTTTTATCAAAATGCTCTTATCTTTTGGTGAAGATGGTGTGCTTGTTCTTGAAGGGTATTGTCACAGAAGGGTGCATGGAAAAATTTTTGCTGCAAAGAATGTCCTAAAAAATAGGATTCCATTGCTTATACTAATCATGTTAAGAGATAGTGCAGATTTTAGTACACCCAAATCCCTCGGAACTTTGTTATATTATTACATTATGTTGGATTTACTTAACTAGATCAATGTTTAAGTGAGTTCCATATATGAAGTAAGATTCATTAATGTAAAGCTTCAAGTAGTTTTGTCATTTTGAAAAAAAAAAATTATCATTTAGGATCATATAAATGTTTTGTGATGTCTTTTCTTTGTGTGTTATCTATTGAGTTTATATCTTTCAAATTTGCAACATTTTATTTTGAAACTGGTTTAGAGAATTGTCTTGTGATATCTTTGATTTCTGTGTTATCTTTCTATCAAATTTATCCATCATCCATCAATATATATGAATTGTCAGCTCTCCTCAAACCTTATCCCGTTTTCATCATTGAAAAATTCCCCAATTTGCCCTTCAGGAAAGTTAAAAATATCGACGTTTGGGTCTCTCCTTCCATCCTTTTAGTCTATTATTATTAAGTCCATTTCTTTCATTTTAGACCTTCTATGGTTTCTGTTTCTTCATTGTTTGAGTTGTGCTTTAGGGTTTTTGTTCAGCCATTTTTGTCCTCCACATTCTGTGTACCAGTTTGGTATAGTTTTTGTGCGCGTTGTAAACTGGATGGCACAATCAAAACTAATTAGATTGGTTTAAACCAGATGATCCCAAACAAAACTATGAACTGAACTTCTCGTCGCCGAACTCACTGGATGCTGCACGTGATGTTCCCAAACTCTTACAAGATGAAGAACACCGTTAGTTCTTTTCGGCCTGATTTGACCGAGAAGTACTCCGATGTTCAAGTTAGATTCCTTTTTGAAAGGTTTCTAAGCATGAATTAGGTTGGAATCGCGTACCTGGGGGTATGGAGTGCCTTCCTTTAAATAGAAATTGAAACCAAGTTGGCTAAGTCCTCTTGGACTCTACCTCTTATCTCTTTATCTTATGGATTTTACCTTATCTCCAGGCTATCATGGCGGCTTTAGGAAGCTCTGGCTCCATTTCCCAAACTGCGGCTTCGTGGATGGAGTCTCCCTGAGCGATTTTCTCGCTCAAGGTTTATCAATTAAACTAACTGTGGCTTGGGCTACCCCCTTTCTCGGGTGGCCCGAACTCATTCGTGGGCTGGCCATTTTTAAATGGGCCAAAATAATTATAGGTTGCCTCAGGGGGTGACCCAGATGCTCATGGTTTTGGGTTGGGTCTCAAGCCCATGATTTTATCTGCCCTCAATTGCCCACTAGCTACGGTCTTCTCTTACTCGAGGAGCCTAGTGAAGAGTTAGAGCTTTTTGTATGCCATCTGTTCGGTGGACATCTTCTCTCGAATTGTGTTTGTTCGGCACGCATTCTGTTAAGCTCTGTTTGGTCTGCACATATATTCGGATTTATGTTTCTTTGGCATATTATTTATTCGGCGAATGCGCTAAGGTTGTCTCTACTTCTGTATGTTTTTGCTCATGGGACCATATGCTGGGTATTCGGTGGTCTCCTCAGAGGTCTCACCTCTTTACCTCCCCGACTGCGTGACAGCTTGCCCTCGAGGCACTAAATGGTGGCGTGGCAAGTTCTGATTGGTGCCTGGAAGGGTACGTGTCACTTCGGTAACCAAAGCCCGCTTTTAATTCATACGACGCATTTAATGCGCCTGTCTTTTGATTTGATGGGTATAAAAACCCATCACCGTCGTCTTCCTTCCTTTTTTGGTCACGCTAAAAAACTCTCTCAAAACATCTTTTGCGTTTTCCGGCGAGTTCACCCAAAATTCGGCGATTGAACCCACAAATCGGCGCTGACAAATAGCTACTTGATTCTTCAGCAAGCTTTTGCATCCCTGCTCGCTGTTCTTTTCTTTCGCCTTGAGGCGAGTTTTCTTGCTTTTTTCTTTACATCTTTGCTCAACTCCTCCTCCCCTCTTTTCTTCTGTTATGGGCAAACTCCAAAAGTTAGTATCAACGCTAGCAACAATGTACGAATTCTGACGTCGATACAACATCCCAGATGATGTTGGCATCACTCTGGCTAATCTCGACGACTCCCGTGAGGGGAATTAGGAAAAGCTTCCCTTCCACTTGTAGCCATAGTGGAGGGGAAGTTCGGTTCCCCATTCATCCTCTTCTCCGGAGAGTTTCTCGGCATTACTGAGTAAGTCCCATGCAAGTCTCTTCTAACGTTTTTAGAGTAGTCATGGGAGTTGTAGAGTTTAACCTTATTCTAGGTACCGACCTCGATATCTGGGATATAATTTACTGTTACAACATGGTCAAGCATTCCTCTGGGTCATACTTCCTCAAAGCAAAAAGGGCAGCCGAGAAGCTTATCATTGAATTACCGGACTCCGATAAGGATATTGACAATGACTTCCTTTACATCATGTGGGACTTCGAGTCCGGTCCTGAGAAAGAGCTCCGCATCTGCACTATACCTTGGAAGAACGGACTTGGCCCTGGTAATTGTTACTGCCAACTGTTTGTTAGATTGCTCATTCCAGTTTTCCTTAATTTTTTCCTATCTCGTGTTCTTGTGTTTTCCTCTTTTTGGCGCAGGTGCTATTGCCAACAACCCAGCTCGTAGCCCTCTGCCTGGTGTCCGTCTAGAGGATTTCGCAAAGGTGTGGGCCTACGAGGGCTTGCCCAAACAAAGACGATTGGGCCAAGTTGTGCTCGACGCTCTTTCATTACATAAAATGCATTTATAATTAAATCAATATCAAACCTCAAACAATGTCTTTCTCAATATAGGTGAGCAAATAACTAGCTAAAAAATCATCCTCTATTCTATTGTGTAGTCTAGTCTTTACAATCTTCATGGATGAAAATGCACGTTCTGTTGTTGTCGTAGAAATTAATAAAGTTAGAACAAGACAAATCAATCAATTAACAAGTGAAGAGCGATGGAGGAGGAGGATGGAACTTACAAAACGATGATAAAGGGGAGAGACTAGAGAGAGAGAGAGAGAGAACGATGGAGGAGGAGGATGGAACTTATAGAATGATGATGCGCCGTGAGCATGAGCATTGATTGCTTTAGTGAGCACTGTGACCTGCGGTGGTGAGACCGGTGCGCTGTGGGCCCGTGAGCCCATGAGTGTCGACAGGCGACTGCTTAGTCTGTTTTGTGTCAGTGATATTAGGGTTTTTAGTTTTCAGCTTCAGGATTTGGAAGACGAAGTGAATCTGTTTCTAATGCTTCAAGATTGGGTTTTTAATTTTTCAAATGAAATGAGGGTTGTGACTTGTTTGGATCATGGTTAATTAATTAATTGCTTTCTTTTCTCGATAACTTAGGATTGAGTAAGACGAAGAGTGAATCTGTTTCTAATGCTTTGGGATTGGGCTTTTAATTTTTCAAATGAAATGAGGGTTGTGACTTGTTTGGATCATGGTTAATTAATTAATTGTTTTCTTTTTCAATAACTTAGGATTGAGTAAGAATACTTTTGATACTTTTTTTTCTTTTAATTAATAAGTAAAAAAACAAAAGTGAAAATACTTTTAATATTTTTTAAGGGCTAGGTATTAAATTCTTTTAAAAAGTCTTATAGAGGCGAACTTATATATTTTTTAAATTTTTAGAAAAAATCTTAGAGAGGCGAACTTATATAATCTTTACAAAATTAGGAATAATACTACTATAATAATCTAAAAAATTCAAAACATAGGGGTAACGGCCGCCCCCCCTCGGTCCGTCCTTGCTCCCAACTCTTTTACATCATGAAGTCCGGCTAGAAGGGTTTCATATTCTGTCTCATTGTTTGTGGCCTGAAAGTTAAGTCGAACTGCTCTCTATGAGGATTCCTTTCTGGTCATATAGCACAATACCTGCCCCCACTCCCTTGTTGCAGGAGGAGCCATCTACATTTAATCTCAACACTGCTTCTGGTGCATCTTTCTCAATGCCTTCTTTTTGTGAAACCTATTCGTTGTCCTGCCCCCTATTCTCAGCCGAATTTTCTTCTTAACTGAACTCGATGATGAAATCAGCCAACATCTGACCTTTTATGGCTATTCTAGGGGAGAA
Organism: Heliamphora pulchella; assembly: GCA_032270985.1. Classification (NCBI taxonomy): domain Eukaryota; kingdom Viridiplantae; phylum Streptophyta; class Magnoliopsida; order Ericales; family Sarraceniaceae; genus Heliamphora; species Heliamphora pulchella. The sequence continues at coordinate 10,008 of JAULJZ010223317.1, forward strand.
TGTTATGTCATGCTCCCCGAGCTCTACAGCCCATCTCGTCACTCTTCCCGAGAAATCAGTTTTTCGGAGCAAGGCTTGGAGTGGGTGCTCGGTGATTACTTTGATCAGATGAGCCCTAAAGTAGTGGATTAACTTTTTGGATGCAGTAACAAGAGCTAAGGCCAACTTTTCTAGGGGTAGGTACCGGGTTTTTAGGTCCAGGAGGACTTTACTTACATAGTAAATTGGCCTCAAACCTTGTCTTCTATCCTTAGTAGGACGACACTGACTGCTCGCGCTGATACTGCAAGGTATAGGTACAACATCTCCCCATTGCTTGGTACTATTGGTAATGGTGGGGAGGAAAGATATTGCTTTAGTTTGGTGAGATCCTGCTCGTTCTCATCATCCCATAGGGACAGATTTGCCCTCTTCATGGCCTTTAAAAATGGGTAGCACCGATCAGATGCTCGACTAATGAATCGGTTGAGTGCCGATGCCATCTTAGAGAGCTTCTGAACTTCTTTCAAATTCTAAGGGTTTTTTAGGTTCTGAATGGCTGCAATTTGCTCGGGATTCACCTCTATTCCCTTGTAAGTCAATAGGAAGCCTAAGAACTTCCCAAAGCTTACCCCAAAGGCACACTTTGAAGCATTGAGTCTAAATTTGTAAGTTTTGAGGATCTTGAAGGTCTTCCTTAGGTCATTCAGGTGTCTGTTCGGACGCTTGGTCTTGACCACCATGTCGTTAATGTAAACTTCCATAGTACTATCGATTAGTTCGTCGAACATCTTGGTCACGAGTCTTTGGTAAGTGGCTTTTGCGTTCTTTAGGCCGAATGGCATCACTCGATAGCAGTATATACCCCATGGAGTAATGAAGGCTATCTTCTCCATGTTCGGAGGGTACATGGCTATCTGGTGGTACCCACTGTAGGCGTCTAGAAAGCTCATCCTTTCATGTCCCGTTGTTGAATCGACAAGCCAATTTATTCGGGGAAAAGGGAAGTAGTCCTTTGGGTAAGCTTTGTTCAGGTCAGTAAAGTTGACGCACACCCACCACTTACCATCCTTCTTCTTAACTACCATTGTGTTGGCTAACCAGCTCAGGTAGTGGATCTCCTTGATTGCTTATGCTTCTTTCAGGTGTTGTACCTCCTCAACTACTGTCATGGCATGGTGTGGGGCAGACTTTCTTGGCTTTTGCATTACTGGCTTTCCTATGGGATCGACATTTAGTCGGTGACTAATCACTTCGGGGTTTATTCCTGAAATTTCGTAGGGCGTCCATACAAAAATCTCTTTGTTCTCTTTTAAGAACTCCACCAGTTCGGTTTCTTCTTGTTCGGGCATACTGATCCCATGCAAGAGTACCGATCTAGATCCTCCGAGAGGATGCAGACCTTCTTCAAATCTTTGACTACCTTCTCTTCGGCTGTTCGGCTATAATCATAGATGGTCGGGCCATCATCTACCTCAACAGTTTTTACTTCGAGGTACTATTCTTTGTCCTTCACTGTGGCGGGAAAACATTGTCTTGCTGTCCGCTGGTCTCCCTTAATCTCAATTACCTCCTTCCCCATCTGGAACTTGAGGGATTGGTGATAGGTTGAGGGTACAGCCCTTAAGCTATGTATCCAAGTCTTTCCTACTATAGCATTATACGTAGATGGTTGATTAACAACTAAGAACTCAATATTTACCGTTGCTGGTCCTGTTTTTACTGGCACGGTTATCCTTCTCACTAGCCACACAGGGTCTGAACCGATGCCAATTAGTGGGCCATACACTTTTTGAGTGCTAAGTCCTTCAAACTAAGCTTCTAAAAGAGACTGTAGTAGATAATGTCAACAGAACTCCCCTGATCCACCAAGATCCTCATCGCATCATAACTGGTAATGTGCAGGGTCAGTACCAAGGTATCATTGTGGGGGTGTTGTATCCCCATATAAGATCGTCATCAGAGAAGATAACCCATTGCGTCTGGCCCTGGTTGGAAACTTCCTCTGTTCTTCGGCGCTTGCCCTCATCCACCTTCATTGTGGGGGCTAGGGCTCGGGCCTAATACTGAACAACAGCTCGGGTGATCGACTCAGCGGTGCCGTGGATCATATTTATTGCTCGGGCCTCCTGCCTTGTACTTGTGGCCTCTCTTTCTAAGAAGTTTTTTCAGTATCGATGTACTCCAAAAGATGCTCTACTCGGACCAGATCCTTCAAATGCTTCTTGAATGTTTGGTATTTCCAAGTCAGATGACTATGATCTCGATGGTAGTGGCACTTTCTCTTCGGATCCTGTCTATTCGGATCGCCGATCAGCTTGGGTGGCCACTAAAAATAGGGCTAGTCTTTTATCTAGTTAGGGAGTTTGTGTTGAGGCCTTTTGAATACTGTTTGCAGGGCTTGGTAGACCATTGAGTTTTTTTCTCCTAAGAGTCCTTCTTGGACTTTTGGTCCTTTCTCCCCTTATCTTTTCTCTCAGGCTGCTTGACTACATGGTGGTGACAGCCTTTTTGGTGAGAGATTGCCATAGCCGGCTCTATGGAGGCTGTCGGAGCTTGAAAGAGGCCACGACCAATTGCTCACTGCAATCTTTTATCTCATTGTACACCTCCCAATAACGCCGAGCATATTCCTGAATAGTTTTTCCTTCATTCTTCTAAAGAGAGAATAGTGTGTCAAAGCTTTTCGGCTGTCTACTATTGGTAATAAACTGAGCTGTGAAAGACTCAGCCAACTTTTGCCAATTAACTACTGATTGGGGTGCCAACTTATGGAACCAATTGAGGGATATCTCTCCCAAACTTGATGGAAACATGTGGCAAATGAGAGCATCATTCCCACTTTAGAGAGCCATCGCTTGTCTATACTGAAAATTATAGCTTACTGGGTATGTCTTTCCGTCATATATCTCGAACTTTAGTGGAGAGAACTTGCGTGGTGGATTTGCATTCTCAATTACTTTGGCTATAAGCGAAATTGAGATTTGCTCTATGGCTTTTCTTGCCACATCTTGTGTTGTTCAGCCAGCACTATGCTGTATTCTGGAGTCCATCCTTTTTTCCAACTACAACTAAAGGTCTTGGTTCGAGTCTAGTTTGGCCAGAGCTATCGTTTGGGGGTTTGATCAAGTAGACTCAGCCCCGATGGTTTCAGTTCGCCTATAACTTCTTAGGCTCTCCTCGGGTGCTTTATGTCTCCGCCTTTGAGGATGACTTATGCTATAAGATCCTGGCTTTGTTCAGTTTCTTCCAGTTTGGGATTCTCTCTTTGCCTTACACGGGGATCCCTCTAGGCTTCTTGCCTTTGAATCTTTTGCCTAAGTTCCTCAATTTCTCTCTCGCGTTGCTCCATTCTCTCTTCAAGATTATCAATGATCATGTCACGTTGAGTTAACCTCTCCTCTAGTCTCCCTCTCTCTCTTGAAGATGGAAGAGAAGATCGTTCTCCTCTAGAGCTCGTGGTAGAATAACATAGTCGCCTCCAATTATATGAGCATCATCCATGCGCCTTTAAATCTCTAACAGGACCCCGGGCACCCTTGGTCGCTCTGGAATGACTGGTATTGATATTTGAGGGACACTTTCTTGCCCCTTGTGTGGCTTCCAGTGAATTTAGTAGGAGTCTGGCTCATAGTTCTGTTGGTCCAGGATTGTCATTCCCACAGATGGCACCAAATTGTGTATGTTGTAAACTAAATGCCACAATCAGAATCAATTGGATTGGTTTAAACCAGATGATTCCAAACAGAACTATAAACTGAACTCCTTGTCGCCGAACTCACTGAATGCTGCACGTGGTATTCTCGAACTCCTACATGATGAAGAACACTGTTAGTGCTTTTTGGCTTGGTTTGACTAGGAAGCACTCCGACGTTCAAGTTAGATTCATCTCTGAAAGGTTTCTAAGCATGAACTGGGTTGGAATCGCGTACCTGGGGATATGGAGTACCTTCGTTTATATAGAGATTTAAACCATGGTGGCTGAGTCCTCTTGGGACTCTATCTCTTATCCCTTTATCTTATGGATTTTACCTTATCTCCAGGCTATCATGGCAGCTTTAGGAAGCTTTGGCTCCATTTTCCAAACTGCCGCTTTGTGGATGGAGTTTCCCTAAGCGATCTTCTCGCTCAGGGTTTATCAATTAAACTAATTATGGCTTGGGTTGCCCCATTTCCTGGGTGGCCCGAACTCACTCGTGGGCTGGCCGTTTTTAAATAGGCCAAAATAATTATAAGTTGCCCCAGGGTGTGACCCAAATGCTCATGGTTTTGGGTTGGGCCTCAAGCTCATGATTTTATCCGTCCTCAGTTTTCAATTTGGATTTCTTCTACAATTTTGCTTATTTTTTTGTTCTTTTGCTACAATTATTGTTTATTATTATGAAGATTTTGTTTGTGCCTTCGTTGATTCTTCTCGTTCTCCTTTTGGCTTGATTTTCTTTATTTTGTTTAGATTCTTTCAATAAACTAAATCGTGTTTTAGATTTCAGATCTAACTCTTTAGATCTAATTTTTTTGAGAGTCACAAGGGTTACGGTCGTAAATTTGGCTATTGGGTTTCTTCCTTCCTCTGACTTGGTGCTTTAGATTTTAGATTTGGCTATAGGGAATGAGAAATACCAACCGAGCTCCCATCGTCGATAAGTAGAATTGGCTTTTGCGAGATTTGGTTATTGGTGATGTATGAAATTAAAAATATGCCTGTCATACAAAACCATTTTAGAAATCTTGTTCACGTTTAAATTTTCTTTGTAAAACATTTAACTGTGCAGACAAATTCTGAAAGTAATCCAAAAGTAACATGAGCTTATTTAGGATATGCTGCAAGCCTTTAAAAATAGCTATTATACATTTCATTCATGTGATGTGATGTGGTTTTATTTTTTATCTTTTAAATATATAAAATTGTTATTACCTATGTCAACTTATTATAAAAGGTAATGAGCTCTTGGATGACCTCTCAATTTTGCATCTCTTCTTAATTTCTTCCTTTTCTTCTTCTTCTTCTTCTTCTTCTTCCTTTTTTTCTTTTTGTAACAAAGTGCCTTAAATATTTGAGGTTCGATTTTTGAATAGAATATGTTGACTCAGCTTGTTTTATGACTATATTAGTTTTCATGCTTCGAATATAATGTGGTTACTCTTTTTATTAACTATCTACAATTGCTAATGCAATAATAATTATTGATTATTTTTTAAATTTATTTTTTTAGCTTCTCAAGGGAGTGCTAGTTAAATGTGCAAATAATTTTTATGTTCTTATCATGGGCCTACCTAAGATTTCTCTTAGATATGTGACAGCAAAAAACTCGGACCTTCATAAAAAATCGAATGCAAATATGAGGAAGGGTATGCATTTAAGATAGAGGGTGGTGATTTTAAAATCTTTAAGGGCGCCTTTATTTTGTTTGTCTTATGTTTTTTTGTTTTTTTAGAAAATTTAGTCAACTTCTTTGTTAAAGTTGAGGCAGTCTTTTAAAAATTTGCACAATTTATTACAATAGTTTCAAGAGATTAAATATTTGCATATATTGGATGACATTTTTGATTTCTTTTATGGAATTTTTGATTAATACATGCATGGATTGTGGGTCATAAACGTTAAGATATATTGGTAGAGCTAGAAGCTTTGACAACCTCTTTTTGTATGCTTGTGGTAATACCAAAATAGCCCATTTATTTATTTATTTTTTTTTTTCATAATTAAAATTGTCTCCAAACATATTTATGGGATAACAATTGGTAAGAGAATTTAAACTATTGTACGCGGCACAAATATGGGTTACTCATATTTGATCACAACTAGAAAGAGAATGAGTATTTAAAAAAAAAAAATGAAAATTGTGGTATGAAATTGAAGTCCAAGTTAATTATTATTTCTCTATTTCTGTATCTGAATAGCTTTATCACTGGTACTGATCATTATTGTTGGTGGTGGTTTCGCATTACACTATTTATATAAATATCATTGGTACTAATCGTTGTTTGGTGGTTTCACATTACACTATTTATATTTTAATTGCTAATTTAAAATATACTATTTTTCAAGGAATGATGAAATCCAAGTGAAGCATTCCCAACACTATCCATTTAGAATCACCATGTTGTGCAGCTAAAGCCATGAGTGTTTGCATCTTGTGCAGGCTCAACATTATAATTTAACATTACTTTTATAAATGATGATTCTCTAATAAGTCTATGTTTGAAGTGTTGGATTGAATTAACATGGATTAAATGTCTCAAGATTAGGAGTCCCGAGGTATTAAATCCTTCGGATTAAATATCCTAACTTTATTCAATCCTTTGTTTGTTTATTTTATAGGATAATTACTTATTATACACAATTTAATCTAATCTTTTGTTTGTTTTTGTAAGGATTAGATAAGATAAATAATTTGATGACAAAAATATCAATATAAATAATTTGGCATTCATTTTTTTATAAATTGTTCTTGATTTCGTTTTCAGCCTAATGGAGATAATAATCTTATCATTGCCTATATATTAAGGCCCAATTTCATATAATAATTATTTTTTATTTTTTAAATTTGCTTACTTATGTTTTATATATAAAGTATATATATTGTGTTGGAGGCAAAAATGTTAAAATTATTGTTTTTGTAAAACGATTTTCGGTAAAAAATTAACTGGACAGACAAAAGTCGAAACGGGCTCTAGATAAAAATTTTGACGTCGGACGATCAAAAATAAACTGTTGCAACCAAAGTTAATTGAGAAGAATACCTCTTGTAAATCTAATCTCCAACTATGATTTGATTCTGAGTTGAAACTCAAGTCAGATCTTCTACTGTATTCTCTTACGCGATCTTCGAACGTAGTGTGGGCTATGGTCTATCGAGAACTCGTACCGGCAGAATCCCGATATCTTTCGTTTTGAAAGACAAAAAAATATGATATATGATATATGATATATGATCTATCAATCTCTAATTGGTTAACCTTACCCGCGTATATATAGGGCTGCAGCAGGAACCTGCGAAGTAATTCTGAGTTAGATTTCTAGTAGAACACAGACACCTACTCGAGGTTTCTGCAATTATAGAAAGACATACAGCGGTTTCTACAATTTTCATAAAATACTGAATTATAGTTTACACTACTAAAGAACTATAATTGTACTATGACCCATAATCAGAATACTTTCTTGTATTGAGCTCATGTTATTAAATGCTTACCATTTGTCCTCACGTTAAGATTTTCGATACCCGCCAATTAAATTTAATTACTGACAATTTAATTTAATTGGCATCTTGATAATCCTTAAACCTTTCCACTTAACTTATTTGACCGCTAGATAATCAAATTCACCTGTAGGGTTTGGCCTAGTCAAAACTTATAAGCATCTTTAAAGGGGTATCGTCAATCTCGATTATTCGAGACGTGAATTTCGTCAATAATTAATATTTGCCATATAAATAATACTGCTATCCAACTCACCGGCAATATAGACCATATAAGATCGCACCCTCTAATGAATCAAAATAACGAATATTAAATATATGCAAATCAATAATTATT